>NW_019295595.1:0-16640 GCF_000500325.1 Leptinotarsa decemlineata
GTGTCTTATGCAGAAAAGAGACCATTTCCGAAAATAATTGTATAATGAATAAAAAATGGTAATAACCCATTATTGTAACAACTTATTGAGTTTCGAAAATAATGGAAAAATATGTTTTTCTGTAAAATTTTGGAAGTGATATCCTTATGAATCACGTTGAAATAGAAATATCTGTCATAACTACGATAAAATGTGTTTTCGGAATTGAATAATTTCATTTTTATTTGACAATCTAAAAAAATGACAATTGGACATATCTTATTGGATAAGTAATCAACAGTCCATAACTCAGTCCATTACTTCGTCTGCTCTGTAAAAATTGGTTCACTCATTTGGAAGTGATACTCACATTTTTCCATATCGAAGGACAATAGAAATTTCAAAAATGACTGTTTCATCAGAAAAAAGTACATGAAATCAAACTGAATAACAAAAATGTATAAAATGTAAAAAAGTATAAAATGAGATATTTTGTACATGCAGTTTTTACCTAGGCGGATATCCCCATTTCAGTACTTTACAAAATATTCCTGATAGAAGTCATAGACAAATTATAGAATACTACTCGCGAGAAATGGTCATCACTTGGGTTGGGTTTATTCTTAATGATTAATGACCACAATTCTTGCTTATTGAATAATATACTTAGCATAAACTCTGTTGATGAGATATCAAGGCATATTTTGGTGACATTGGAAATATTGTACTTGGTTGTATTGGACAAATCAAATATATAGATGAAAGCTAAAAGTTCATAATTTATTTCGGGAAGATATTTGTTTATTTGATAACTTGAAACTAATAACTATAGTAGACAATACGTTCAATAAAAAAAGTAAAAACTGACATCTATCTCAATTATGAAAGTTCGAACAGACAAATTCATCCGTATTTTCTAATCGTATCACTGCAAAAGTTCGTTACTCCCGTTTCCTAGATGTTTTACTGTTTTACACAGGAAGTCTCCTTGTCTTTAGCTTTGACCTTCAAGAGTGATCCTTAAAGACAAAGAAATTATGACGTAATTTTATTCTTGACACCCAAGTAAATTGCCTGACATTATTTCGCCGAATTAATTACATCCTCATAAGTATACATGGTCATTCAAGATAATACTGATGATCGAAATTCGCAGAAAATTGATGGATGTAGAGAGACCATCATAAAGAATGAGAAATTGAACTTTCTTTGTTTTTTGCCACTTATATTTGTAACCAACGTTACTGAAGTGGTACTCAGAGGTACTCAACTTGAGTCCCTGAATTTTATTCACCTGTGACAACGTGGGTACGATACTTTGAAAATCGGTGAGTAAACTAAGTAACTTTTCTGAAGTTTCGTCCTGCAAGAACATTTTCAAACGAATACAATGAGATGAAAATAATTGATAATGTTAGCATTTAGCAGGTTATGCTTAACATTTCAAATAATTGAGTTTCTGACCTTGCTGGTAGTGTGCAAAATTTTTGAATCGTTTATTTTTAGGAACTTGTGGCTGCACTCCAAGGATTGTTCTGAAAACGTCGAATCATTTTTACTTAGCCTGCAGGACTTTTCATGTTCAGCATACCATTTTGAAGAATTTCGGCCACATTGTCCAATATAAACACTATTACGCCCCGGACACTGGAACTTATAAATTCCAGATTTCTGCATTTTGTCCACTTTATCTTTGACAATNAAATTAGATAACCTGGCATGTAGTCTTAATGCCACATACACATTGTTTTTCGTAAAAAAACCCGCAATTGTCTCTGTTCTTCTACAAAAATATGTTAGAGTTGCGTATTTCTTCATTTCTGATTGTTTGATCTGGAAGTATGTTAATCTATCCGTGAATTTAAGGCTTTGTTTTCTGACCAACTTCTGGATTGTGCCTTCGTTAATTTTTATTCTGTTTATTCTGTATAATTGTTTCAATTTCCCTTCCCTATCCAGATTGTTAGCAGACAAGGTAACGAGAATGCTCTGTGTAAAATTGAATTGTAAGGCTGACGGGATGGAAAAAATCACTTGAGATAGTAACGTATACCTCGGTTTTCTAAACACTTTGAACTCAAATTTATTATGATTATGTGTGATGGTCAGGTCCAATAAATTCTGTTTGAAAACACGGACCAGAGACGAGACACCATAGCCAATTGGTATACGAAAAGCAATAGAAATCCACAAATACACGGATAATTTGAGCAGGAAAGAAGAAGCTGTGAACCTCAATCGAATATGGAATCCCATTCTAGGAAGTTTAAGAAATGCAAACAGCGTGACGGCAGGTAGAAAGAGTTCAGCGAATATTATTGACACTTTACCTAATCCTGGGATTAGGTAAGACCAGACTGCCTGAATCAACATAAACACGCTATACGTAATTTACCTAAGTCAGGTACAGGTATTAGCATACCAAACTTCCTGAGGATTCATCATAAATATTCATTACGCAGCCGTAATATCCAGTCATCCGAGATATATCAAATATCAACGACGAACAAGGTTGCGAAGATGAGGCTTTTGCAATGAGCAGCGAGCTTACTCAGATTATAAATGAGTCAACCAGAATTCCTGACAATGATGAAGAATGAACTAGTCTTCTGTATTTATACCTAACAACCAATCCAGAAATTTACATTCATTGGGATCTTCGGACCAAAAACTCATTTCAGTTTTGAGTGAATTATCGATAAATGTTAGGGTACGATTTGAGCCGCGCAAAATGTAGCATTACAGATCAGCTGAATGGAAGGATCTTCAAGACCATTTCCGAAATTCACCCTGACTAGATGTTTGTTTCAGCCCCAACAATCCATCCACCTGTGCTTACGAAGTCACGGAAATTATTCATTCCTCCATGGATGCATATATTCTTTTGTCAATGAAACGACTTTCTAACGGCAAATCTTAGTTCAACAAAAATTGCGAGCAAGCTTTCGCCTCTATGTTGAAAAACAAAAAGTTTTAAATCTCATTTTTCACAATCAGAGAATTTGGGATAAGCTGCTTGCCAAACCCAACGAGTCTACTTCCTTCTGCTCGGTACCTGAAACTGTTAATCTGAACTTTACAAAATCCATAATTCTACCTAATTCTACTACTAATATAAGCGAATGGCTCAATTGCAACAACAGCTATAGAAAAAGCATATCTACTAGCTGGACAATTTGCGTCACACTCCAAAGTCGATTTTCCGGGAAAGGCGCCACCCACTATTCCCACACAAGAATCCACAAATCCGGAATTTACTTTTCGACAACGTCTTGTCGGGTGAATTTTGAAACAGCTCAATATCAACAAGGTGTCTGGTCCCGATGCAGTGCCCGTTATCGTACATAAAAAATGTTCAAATGAACTGGCTCCAGTATTTTGCACACTTATTAACCTGTCTTACAAGACAGAAGTTTGCTCACGTTCAGCCTATTCCAAAAAATACAAGAAAAATCTTCCAAATAACTATAGATCGGTCACTTTGCTAACCAGGTTCAATTCAATGACACAAAAACCCAGGCATCGGTTTTCTCCAAAAAGATGAATGTTTTCGAACCGGGTAACTTGCTCTCCTGTGTTCCCTTGCAACCTTACTATAGCTAATAATGTAATTTATATATTCTATATATATTATACAATATCAGGTCAGACAATTCCGCTTTATGCTTCGATAAGTTTGTTGGGGGTTGAAATGGACATCAATATGTCTTGGAATAATCATGTCGCTGAAATTTCAAAGGCTGCTTCCCAAAATTTTGGAAATCTGTTCCGAACCAGAAATATGTACGCATCTCAGCAACTTTTGGTGCTTTTTAAACACTGTTTAAGAACTCTTTCATTTGGAGAACGGCGTTAATGTGGAATAAAGTTCCTGAGAAAGTTTTTCCAAATGGATTTAATCTCGAACGATTCAAATGCAACTTGAATCACTACTTTGGCACAGGCAGCGCTCTAAGAGCACCTTAAAGATTTTCCTGTAGTGCTTGTGTTTTGTCCTTGAGAAACTGCGGTTGATTTAGAACTCGTGAATAGAAAAAGAGGTGCTTGTAACGAAATTACCCCAGGAACATTACATAATGTAGGAAGTGAATTTGTAAACGTACTTCATTATTTTCAAGGAGTGAATGATAAACATTCATAAAGCTTCATTGGAAAGAATTGGAGTGAGTTTCAGATGATTTTTTTAATGATGATATTTATCGTTTATTTACAGATTCTTGAAACGAATATAATACTGCTATCCACTCCGGAATGGCTTATCCGATTATCAGAAATGAAATAATTGAAATGGGTACCTATCAAACGAGATATCACAAGATCCCATTTGGATTTGAAATTATGCCCGTCCTTGATATTTCGTCTCGTTCAAAAGTTAAGAGGTGATGACTGTTTATCTTCGCACATATATGTAAGAAAGATGTTCAAAAATATCCAAATGCCTCCAATAATCAGAGTAGGAGTCAGAAACTACCACGATAGATTCCTAAGAGATTTCTGAATATTTCCAGGCTGAGAGCTTTCAACTCATCTGATAAGCAGTTATACATATAGTTTATAACCCAAAGAATTTTTGTGATTTTGCTAAGCACTATCGATTTGTGCGAACATTTTTAGATTATTTGTATGATTTTGATGAACATCAGATTTTTCGAGTAATTTAATTGTCTTTCTATATCTATGTTTCTCTAATTTGAAGAAATTACTGTACCAAATTAAAGGATGAAAGAGAATAATGAATCGTTTTTAGGATCCTGAAGCAGGTGAAAGTTAGAATTTGTCTTACAATATGTTAGTAATGCTAAATAACTCATTTTTAGCTGTAGATACAAGGTGTTGTCAGGTGTTATGCCAAGCAATGTCACGAATAGCAAAAAAATTGAGTTTGTTTGAATGTGGACGATAATATTCCGTTGTAAATTATACATGTTCGAACTTCCATTGCCTACATATGTGTCGACATATATCAAACCTATAGTGGAAAACATTAGATAAAAAATGAATGGAATATAAAAAACTATTGAAAAAAATAGCGATTATATATATATTACAGCCTTACTTTTAATTCTTTTTGTATTCACCATTTATATTTATTGTTTCATTTCTCAGACTGTACTGTACAGATCCTTTCGCAAAAAGTAGCTTCTACCCTTCATTTGAAGTTACATTCCATTTATCTGGTATATATGTTATATTTGCCTAAAATGAATGAATATCATTATTACCGTCATGGGTAAGATAAGAATTAATAAAAAAATGATATTAGACCACCGAAGCGTTCGTAACCAATACCACATTCCGTCGACCACATCCTACTATTAGCGAATGTTTAAAATTCTTGCTGGAATGCATGGTTCATTAATTTCTTATACTATTAAGGTCTGTAAATGGTGTGACTCTTCACGAACCGTAACACTTCATCAGTTTGATCAACTTCTCTATAACGATTATGGAATTGAATTTTCTGAATGGAAAAACAAAAGTTTTGTCTTTGTTTAAAATGTGAATTAATTACGGAAAACCACAATATTTAGAGAAGACCCGAAAGCTTTCCTTCAAAAAATGAAAACTCATAGTGATATAGAAAATGATATAGTAAACTGATTTAGAAACATATTCATGTATTATTTTCTATATAACAGCGCAATTCCATCATTTCTTGTCAGTTGTTCCTGAGAGTATATTTTGCATTCATTTTCCAGTTCTCTATAACTACTTGTCGTAATTTTTTTTTCACAGCCTTTATTCAATTTGTCTTCCTCTTCGTCTAGCTTGATAACTTTCTATGTTTTTACCAGTCATATTTGTAATTGACGTTACTGAAGTTTCCTCCTATAAGGACCACTTTAGGTAATAACAGAGGTACAAAACTTGATTAAGTACCTGAATTTTATTTACCTTTGACAATGTGGGTACGCTAATTTGCATAGTGCAAAGTTTCTGTATCGTTTAGATTAGAGAATTTGTAGTTGTATTCCAAGGAATGGTTTGAAAACATCCAATCATATTCACCTACTCTGAAAGCCCTTTCATGTTCAGCATACCGTTTTGAGAAATTTCGGCCACATTGTCTAACATAAACACTATTACACTCCGAACAATTTAGCTTATAAACTCCAGATTTGTCCATCTTGTTCACTTCATCTTTGTATGTGAACCGTTCTGAAGAGACCATGCCAGTAGGTACTTATGATGGGGCAATCACCCCGAAACCGATCTATTGGTTGGTCGGATCGACCAAACGAAATCAATTTCTGCTGTTCATAGTGAAAAATAACTTGCGACGAATCTTCCAAGTCGAAAACATTGCACAGGTGCCTGATGGTTTTACTTTAACTCTCTGCACGGCATTAGCTGGGTTAGTTGTTGTTTTTTCCGTTGTATATCTGCCACACGTACCTACAAAGTCGTAGGTCTGCATGGGAGGAAAGGGGCAACCTTGTCATAATGCAACTAGTTTTCCTTTATTTTCAATGTTTTAATATTAGTACATGTTTACAAAAAAGATTTGAAGCTTTAATTAATTTAAATTCTGAGTATCATATACGAGCGCTTTCGATAGCAGACTTTGCTATGATCTTCGTCGCTATTCTCAAACTGTACGTTTTATCTTCTTGTTTGTTTTTTATACGGTTAGATCGCCTCAGTGAATTTGTTGATGCTTCATCAATTATGGTTTGGGCAGGTATTTATTCTTCTCTTTTATCCGGATGTCTCATTAAATTTGCCTGTACAAGGGTTACCCAATTACACTAAGGCGATCTGACCGTATGAAAGAACAAAGAAGAAAATAAAACGTTCAGATTGAGTATTGATAGCACAATGTGCAGACGCCACAAGACAATTCTCTAAACACTCAGCAATCGTTAAAATCATATCTATCCGCTCTTGAATGAAATAAGTTTTCAGTTTCAACCGTGATTTTTCAGTGAATCTTTTGAATAAAGTAAAAAACACAAAAACTGTGAATGAGAAATCTTTTAGCAAGTTGAATGAATGTCGTTTCAAAGCTATTTTTATTCAAAAAATGTATTGAAAAAAGCTACTATTTGAAAAGGCCAATATCAGAAAAACTATTTAGGTTAGTTACAAGGAACTCCAAAATGTAATGAAAGATAATTGCATTTTTTCAATTGTTCAGATTTATATCTTATTTCTTGTGGATGTTAGCTATTATGTTCAGTGGGTTTAATATTAACGATGTTGTTTCCTAAGGATTCACATTGTCACCGACCTTTTTTTGCATAATGAAACTTACTAATACAGTACCGCAACACCTGCCTTCTCACCTCTTCAGCACCGTTTTGGATAATACCACAAGACGAAAAACTCTATTCTTTCATGACATTACGACATTGTAAAGACAGGTGTCTTATTTCGAAATTTCGAATTTTACTATTCACCTCCATGTAAGTGAGATTTCATATCGAGATTCGATACTTTATCTAGCGTTCCTATCAATGATATCTGTTTCAGATTTATAACGGAAGTTTGGAATAGTAAAAAGTGATATTCGTATGATTCATTGTTCATATGATAGTAGTTGTTCCGAAAAGGCTTTATTTACAGTTTGTATCTGAAAGTAACTTCTGTACGGTGGGCTACATCTTTGTAGAGAGTTCCCTACATTTTTTTAAAATGATTGAAAAGTAGAAAGCCAAAAAGATTTTTGTCCCAAAAAAGTTTTCAATATCTCTCAACTTTGTACAACTTCTGAAAATTGCAGTCGGTTTTCGGTAGAAACTATATAAAATTCAATTCGAAACAGAGCATTGAAAAAAAAACATGAATTCAAATTTTAATTTAAAAAATATTATTATGTGCTATCCAATTTTGGATTTTATTTAGTATGAAGTTATATTTCTAATGGAATTGCATTTTTTACTTTGATGTTCCGTAGTGAAGATACTACGATACTCTCAGCCTCCCGGTTTGGTAGGAGTTAACTACGCGCCTCTTCAAAAAATAATCTTATGTATCAGATTTTAATATTTAAGACATTAAAAATTCGAAACCCTAACGTTCTATATTGGTGAGAAAATATTCTTTTGGTAGTGCATAAGACAAACTGGAAAATCTATTTATGTCAACTTCTCAGTAAAAAAAGTTGATATTTTTTTTCAGAATCGTTAATGAAAACTGTCCTGATTTGAATTTTGAAGACATCCATTTCTATAGAATTTTTTGACACTGCCTTTTCATTAACGTTGAAACCCCAAACCAGCGGTTCGAATTACAAACAAGTAACTGGCTACGCGTTGTTAGTCACATATGTGTTTCCTTAAAAAGATTGACATGCCGACATTGACAGTGGGAACTTCTAGGAAATACCGTTGGGCGGGTGCATGTGGTTTTTGTTAACGATATGTCTTCCGACAAGGGTTGGTCCGATGCACACATCTATCGTTCCGTGCATATACTCCAGCGTTTATGTTGACAGCATCCTTTTATGATTGATGGCTGTTTGGGACGAACCACTTACGGTCGCTAATTGAAATAAAGTGAGTTCTTGCGTTACATACAGGCGGCGGTGGAATTATGGGAAAATAGGGCTAGTTGATTGGATCTTTTATGATGAATGATTGAGATTCAAGAATGAATGAATGAACTGATGAGGGCTCTATACATCGAGGACCGCACTGAAGTTGTATCAAAAATAACCTAGAGTCGATTCTGTTTTTCATGCACCGTCTTATTTAAAAATGCATAGGATGATTTGCCCGGTAATCCAATTCGGAGAGTAGGGACGAAGCAGAAGAAACGACCCTCGTAAACTAGTCTGGGGTAAAAATCCCCCACATTGGTCGACAATGCCTCATCAATAGAGTGAATTTCCATTATAATTCACAAAACGAATAGGCAACAGAGTATTACTATAAATCTTACTTCGAAGTATTGCATACGTATTCAAGTTACACTTTATTGAGATTTTCACAGTTCACTTAATCGCAACGTGTGTTTTGCTATACAATAGCTTTTTCAGACGTGTCTATACTGAATTAGTGCTTATATTGAAACAATTCGATACAAGTGATCCTTTACGTACTTTCAATAACTGATAATTTTACCTGAGTTCAGGTTTGAACTCATGAAGTTCTTTCAACAGTTATTTTTAATAACTCATTAAATACATCTGTAATGAAATAATTACCAATTTCCACAAAGGAAAACAGGCTGAAGAGAGGGGAAGAATTATATTCAGTAAATTTGCAGATCTAATGATTTCAAGCATTCCAAAAGATTGAGTTGCAAACCTCTCTCTTCATAGTCATATTTGAACTCATATCCAAGAAATGGTTTACGAATGTGTAATTAGTCTTCATATCCACCAAACTATACCAATGTTCATCCATTATTTGGGAAAAGGTTATCCCCGTTTGTCCAATATGAAGTCCTTAGTCCTTTGCTCGCACAAGTTTGGACCTCTGAGGGTTGTCGTTCGTAGGGGTGCGATATGTGGTTAACGAAAAAAACACGATCAAACCGGTTTAATAACGCTAAACCTTTCGAAAAAAGGATTAGTGTTATAAAATTGGATCTTTTGGCGTGCAAACAACCACTTTGAGCAGTGTAAAAATTTTATAAAACGAAAATTCTCCAAAGTGTCAGGAAGATAATTTTTTTAATGGTGATTTCAATGAAGAAACGGGTCGTCTCGAATGATAATATGGCCTCGTTGCGCTCAACTTCATAAGAAAAAGGCAAGTGGTGAGAAAGAAATTTCTTCATTCATAGAATGTATTGCCCCACTAATACAAACTTGGAAAGAATGTGGTTTCAGAAAAAAGTATTCCTGTGACATCACAAAAAGTATTATCTTCATTTTATAGAAAAAATAAGATCAAATGTTTTACAGCTCAGATGCCAAATTTACGTTTAAACACTTGGTCAAATGTATTATTCGAAAACGACGGTATTCAGGGTTTTATAAGGGTAAAGGGGCAATTACTCTTCATTCGTGAAAATTTTTCACAGGCGGGGGATGTTAGAACTTCGGTTGTCACACCTATCATCCCATACCAACGACAACCCTCAAAAGTCAAAACGTTTGCAAGCTAATATACAACGATATCAACGTAATAGCCGTAAGGTATTCAATAATAAAAATATTTATGTGACAGAAAATTTTCCACACAGCTTGTAAGTTAGAAATTTCTACAAAAGTTTGTTTATTTTATTACTATTTTCATTGACTCAGTCATTGCTGAGACTTCTTGATATAATCTTCGTACTCGCAAACAACGTACATACCACTGATGATGTCTGTTGCACTAGCAGACAAAACGTTTGGTCCTTTGAGATGAGAATGGGATGAGAAGAGAATTCATTATCTCCATTAGCCACATAAACCGAGAGCTAATCTAGCTAGTGTGATTTCTGCTCAGTATCAATTCTTTCAGATGCCATTTCTTTTGGGAATTATTTGTTTACTGTAGATATCATTATGAAATTTCATAGATTCTGGAAGATGGTGATATTTGGATTGAGGGACTTCATGATTCTGCTACATTTGAACCGGTTCGTCCATGATATGACATGATGCTGGTGGTTTAAAAAATTTAATTTCGTTTCTTTCGTTTCTTCGATGAATATTCTTAAGAATCAATGTGATTCGGGAGTTTTATGATATACATTTATATTTTCTGATTTATGATTTGTAAGTTATATCATGCTGAGAATAGGAATGAATATTACAATATTCGTTCAATTGTAAAATAGAATTAGAATATTCCATGATACCTATTTTCATAGCAAAATAGGAAACAATGAGAATTTACGTCTTTTGAAAAATTCATATCTTGATCCTTTGCTGCTATTCACATCCATATTTTCTCATATTTTATTCCTTTAATTATTTCTCTCCTATTCATTTGAAATTATTAAGGATGTATTTCATTAAACTGTCTTCACATTATTCTGATATTCTTATTGCATTGATCATAAATAATGAATGAATTTATTAAAACCATGCTGAAGTAATTACTTTCTGAGATTATGCCTCCTCACATAGAAACTATAAATCAGAATTGACGACAAAGAAGTAATGTGTCAGTTTGCCGTCAGGAATGAATAGATAGCTTTTCAAGCGGGTTACGCAGAAAATTATTTTTTGCAGAATTTTTTACAAATGTATGTTTGTTAGACAAACAGTGCATGAAATGAATATTATTCTGTTTATTTGGGCCATAATACATACTGTTTGGAAAATATATGGATATTTTTTGAAAATTTTCAAATTCAAAACACTTTCATCAGTTTCATTTTATTGCAATAACATGTCATAAATTCAATAGAACATACTGAACAAAAACGAATATGAATAAAAAAATATAAATCGTCACGGGACGCCTGGCAGATGTGAGACATCGAAATTATTTTGTTCAAACCAAACTTTGTGAATATTGTATATGTTTTCTTCTTTCCGCTTCACGCTCTTTTGTCTCTTTTCTGCTCCCTGTACCGTTTTTGACGTTATTTTTTATAATAATAATAATATCGTCTTCATCATTTCATAACCAAAACGGAAAACACAACATATATATTCAACTAATAATTGAAATAAAGGGCGAAGTTCATCGACTGTAATGAAATACATCACGGAAAATATTCTTCCACCCAACCCTGTCTTCTACTTAACCTTCAATTATTCACTCTTAAAAATATATAAAAGTGTTACTAGAAACTGAAATAAAGATTATTATATTCTGATACTATTAGATTAATAAAATCTTACACAATATCAATAGTATGTCTTGTGTTAAGCTCATCTTAGTGATGTCCAGTTTCAATAATATTATTTTGTGACCTCTGTGATGATTGTCGAATACTGAAATATTACAAAAAAATGTAATTAAAATATTCATGGCAAAATATTAATGTGGTTTTGATATACTATACTACTATATACTACTATACTAGTAGACCCAAAAATCTTAGCTATAGTTATTGTAATATATCACTAATAGATCTTAAATTATAAATATCAATAAAGAATGTTCCAATAGAAATTCCACCGTCATTACAAAATCAATTAATTGATGAATTTGTTGATTTTTCTGTTAATAACTGATAAGAAAAACATTTGTGCGCTACATCTGATTTTGAAATCCGTTTTTCCAGTAACCAAATATACACGGGCTCAATGCACAGATAAATGCACACTTCAATCATGAAATATAAAATATAATCAACTTGATAGTGTGTCGTAGTGTGATTTTGCTTCCTTAGCAGGAGGCTGCTCACCTTTACTCTCTAAATTATTACTGTCAGACATATTTCATTTTTAATATTGTTTAAAACCTATTTATTAAGTTAAAGATAGGTTATATATACTGTATTACACACAAATGTAAACACTATAGGCATCAGAGCTCATTGTG
The DNA here is from genome assembly GCF_000500325.1 of Leptinotarsa decemlineata. Lineage (NCBI taxonomy): Eukaryota > Metazoa > Arthropoda > Insecta > Coleoptera > Chrysomelidae > Leptinotarsa > Leptinotarsa decemlineata. The sequence goes on from NW_019295595.1 coordinate 12,357, forward strand.
GCAAGAAAGATAGCGTAACGCCGAACCAGTGGCAAGAGAATCGCACAGTCGCTAGCGCATGGCGACCCTCGCCACGCCAGCAATCGGTTTTACGTAGATGTTCCACATCAAAAATATTATCCAACCGAAAAGTATTCGTCAATAAAAATGGATAATTCATTTAAGAAGTACGTTATTTCGGGAATCACTTTTGTCCTGTTCGAAAATGTGAGCTCAATATCTGTCGAAACTGAATGATATCATGAAAATTGAAACAGGTATTTAAAAAATAGCATGGTATACTTTGAAATTTCAAGAAGAGGACCGAGAAGATTATTATTTTGTGTATGGCTTATAATCAAAACACAATATTCGGCCTGAGCCAAAGCCAAATGGAAAATCTTACTATTAACTATGTTCGATAATGATATTGGACTCTGAAAAATCCTCATAAGATCTGACAAGAACACGTTGTTTGTGAACGGAAAGGTTACAATATAATGTCCACTAAAAGCTATGATAGTTTTCTTTTTATTTTTACAGATATCGAGAGAGGAAAAGAGGATGTTGCCTTACCTCTCAGAATATGGGAAGCGGCAATCAAACTGTTGACAGATGTCTTAGAAAAAATAGTTGTCCAAAGACGATCAAAACCTTTGACTATCTCGTTCACCAGACTCAATGCCTCTGAAATACGATATTAAAGACAAAGTCTATGGATACAGTAAATACCAAGGATGATATGGAAACAAATAATTAGAACCACAGTGAGTTACTTGATTCTTCTCAAATATAGAAAACAATTAATCATGTATTTTCATGGTGTTGAAGGAATAAAATGAGTTTCATTTTAGATGTTTCATTTTTAACTCAACAGAATATCGTTTGAAGTATTATTTGGTACCAGACTCAAATGAAATAATGAACTAAATTACTGTGACAATCGGTCAAATTTTCTGATATTGATATTTCTCATGACAGCCCTGTAAAAATAAACGAAAATCTCAGTTCGATGAAACAGTCATTTTTTTTTCAATAATCAAATATCTCTAGAATTGATCACTCAAATCATAGAAACTAATTTGAAAAGTATCGCAAATGTATTCATTTTACTATTGTATATTGTCTACTGGTGGCTCTTGAATTGAAATTAATGATCGACATAGAACTTATCTATTTTTATTTTCATGGAATGATTTTCCAGCAGCTTACTGCATTAACTTTTAGTCACTCTGAAAGAAGCGTTCATCCATTTTGAATTCCATACCGGTGAAATATTTTTTGACATTCCATTTTGTTGTTTATCACGTGTTCAAACTCTACGAATGTTCGTATATACCTTACATTTTATAGTTTATTGAGTAAATATTATTTGTCATGCAAGCTTCTCATGTATAATTTTACCTTTCTTTAGTAGTTTTTCAACAGCTAGGCAATTGTGTACCATCTATTATTCTATTATAGGGTTCCTGAAGAAGAGCTTGTATAGTTCTCAATTTTCTTGTCTCCAACTGCATATCAGCTCCGAATATGCTCTCCATTGAATATTCAAAGTGATCCGCTGTCTGATCCGGTGTCAGTTAACGTGTCAACTGTCACCGGACGTGTCAACTGAAAGTTACACATCAAGAAGAGTACTTAGGTCACGCCACTGAAGATGACTGCTGCAGTTGCAGTCAAAACGTTTGGAGATTACAAACAAAGAAGGCCACGCCAGAACCCGGAAACCAACCAAAACATTGACGCCAGCCGTGAAAACCTACATTTCTATAAATAAGTATTGTTAGATTCGTCAAAAAATCTTTTTTTCGAAGAGTGCTTGTCAAAAAATGTTCGTCATTTGAAAAATAATAGTTAGACACGAAAATAAAATTTTGCCAACTTGTCTCATTCATATCCGAAGTACTAGTCACTAAAACTGCCCGCGAGTGTAATTTTCTAATATCACCTGAGGTCCTTAGATTAGTAGTCCACGTCCGACCATGATCACTTACATGCAATCTTAATAGTGAAAAGAATAAGTAGGCCTAAAAACTTTCGAAAATGTCACATTCTAATTCAGATTTGTCTCAAAAATCCAAAAATGTTATAATATATGGGGTGTTCTATTTAAAATTTAGAACCGTTGTCATTTCCGGTGAAAACAGTAGTTTACCGAAAAGTGAAAAATATTTTCTTCACATACCATTTACCAACACCAAATCTCACTTTGATACAATTAATAGTTTAGAAGTTATGACTTGTAAATAAACTAAATAACTAAATAACAAACCGTGAAAATCAACAAATGTCTTTCAATTTGTTATTTCTAATACTTACAAGCATTGAAATTGTGTGAAATACCTGTAGGATCGTCAGATGTAAGTGAGGTAAAAAACGAAGTAAAGAGGAATGACCTAAGTTTATGAACCTGGAGCGCTTTGTTATTAGAAAAACAATTACATACAAACGTGATTTAATGAGCAGTATTTTATGCGTAATAATTTGTTCTTCCTGTCATGGGCGAACAACTCTTACGGAACTTAGGAATGGACGACGAGTTCGAAGAATAAGTGAAAAATAATTCAACACTCCTGTGTATACAGTTAGATTTTATATTTAGTAGAGGACAAGAACTCGCAATTACTTTGTCGAACACCCCAATTCAAAATTACTTTTAGAACCTCATTAAGACATTCAACCTCCTGCTGATGGTGAAGATGGATTTCCTCAGCCGATGTCCTGTGATTTAAATGTAATGATAAATGTGCTGTCGTCAACAAAGCAGTATATTGGATTCTTGTCGTTGATAAACAATGAAAAGAGGGTTGGAGACAATATGGATCCCTAGGAAACACCAGCGTAGGTGGTGAAAGTATTCGAGAGATATCCATCGACAGCCACTTGCAAGGAACGTTCTTTCAGGTAGCTAAAGAGCCATACACAAAAATTATCCGACAAGCCACAGCATCGAAGTTTGGCGAGCAAACCCTCATGCCACACACGATCAAAGGCCTCAGAAATATCAAGCGCAATAATAGCTGTTGACTCTCCATGTTTCTCGATTGCGTTATTCCAAATATGGGTGACATATGATAGAAGGTCGCCTGATGATCTTTGTTAACGAAAACCTTATTGAGATGGCTCAAGATGTTGAAGCTTTCCAAATATTTGAGGATATGCTGAAAGCAAAGCGACTGATCTATAGTTATTTAAAAGAGTTTTCTTGCCCAGATTGAAAAGTCTGCAAAATACTGGTGCGAGTTCATCTGCGCACTTTTTAAGTGCGATGACGGGCACTTCATCAGGAGCAGACGCTTGTTGATATTGTGCGGTTTCAAAATTTCCCTGACTAGACGCTGTCGAGTAGTAATTTCCGGTATTGTGGATTCTAGTGTGGGTCCACGGGTACGATTCCAGAGCTGCAAATTGCGACCTGAATGGCTACAGATTACCTCAGCAGATCAGAGGTTAGTGGTTGCAGTTGGTTCCCTGCAGTCCTGAAATACGTCACAGGAAACCTTTTTCTCAAGCCAGAAAATTGTGTTACTCACCTACTTAAGTATCATCTAGAGTAATGATGGTCAGCTCACTAAAGTAATCATCCTCACTAAAGTAAGAATGGTTAGCTAACCTGAGAAATCATTCACTAAATAAAGTAATAGTCTTTGTTGAGAAACTGGATTCATTTAGCCAAGTTTGAATAGGTTTGAGTCACAATAAATCCTCGCGGGTCGTGGTAGATGGTCAAATATACCCGCAGGAAATGAACGCGATGTCTATAGCAAAACAGTCAATAATATTTTAATATAATTTCTGGAAATTTTGGTTGTGAGAATAACTATCAGACACGGTCACCGAAAATTAAAATGTTAGCATCGTGTAGTTATATTGCAGATGAGATTCTTCAATTCTCACTTGTCATATTTTGAAAATTTTCGGTAAAATTATCACCTTCTAGCGAAATTTTTGGATCTTGTTCATCGTCACATACTTCTTCTTCGAATGAGAGTTCACGACATATTCCCATTGACATTCAACACTAGATGTTCTTGAATACTTGGATAAAAAATTAAAGATATCAATGATAAACGAGATCAAGCGCGCATGCTGTATAAAATGTGACTTTTGTTTTTTTTTCTTCAGTTGGCATTGCAAGGTAACTAGACCACAGCCTCAGTCTGCATGCAGGTCAATGCGTGGCCATGTTTACTACATTGTAACAAATGTCTTTTTTTTGGGTTCTCGCAACTATTGAGACTTCAACATTGAAAAAACTAATTTCCCGACAACTCACTCAATCTTGGAAAAATCTGAGGTTGAAGT
>NW_019295596.1:0-16584 GCF_000500325.1 Leptinotarsa decemlineata
TAATAAAGAACAATAACGAAAATAAAAATAAGAAATGTTAATATGTCTCTTTTGATGTGGAACGTTCTTTGACTCTCATCCTCAATATTTGTTGTTCATGTGTCAGGAACCAACATTGAAAAAAATGAATTCTCCTATTTGGGTAGAGTTGACCAACCTTCTCACATAGATCCCAAGTACTCCTACATGTAGTGCATACATAATTCCAACAATCCATTGGGTATGTATCACAACGCAAACAACGTTGCAGCGGAGCTGGAACAGCGGCACAGGTACTACGAATATTTCTACAAATACCCATATTATTCAATATCATAGGTTAGGAACACTTTAGGCACTGTAACTGTTGTTGACAATATTCTGATTTTGTTCGTTTCGGTGGATGAGATGGAGGCGATAGCTGAATCCGCGACACACAATCACTGCACATACCAGTGCATGAATTAATTGTTTTCTCAGGTCTACTTATTTGGCAAAAGTAGCACATAATAGCCCCCGCAATCATCATTGGATAGATGCACACTTTTGGTTTTTTCATTCCACTCTTTTGGAAACGGCATTTTACTAATTCGATTAGAAATATTAAGAGATGACTTATAGAAACTCTGACTGCTCTCTCCTATACCGACATTCTCCATTTATACAAATTAACACCATGTGGAAGTATAGTGGGAGAACTTCTTCTTCTCACAAGCATGACTTCATCATACCAACTTATGTTTTGAGATACTATATCCTTGTCCTGATGTCGTCCTCATCATCATCTGAATCAGATGATATACCAATGACATCGTCCGCATAATCATCTAGATTGTCTAACTCGTCAACAGCCAACTCAAACTCTGCATCTACTTCCTCTTGCATACTTTGTTCTATACGTTCTAGGAAATCATTAGGCAGATCATAGATGCGTTGCAGAAATTGAGCGAAGGTTGTACTGAAATGATCGGACGTTGAATCTATTTCATGTACCTGGATGGGTCCTGTACTCGACATTGTGGAAGAATGATGTAGAACTGGGATTGATGCTATATTTATATTGGAAAAAATAAAATGAAGGGGAAAAGTGTAAATGTAGAACTATTCAGTGTTTGAAATTCTAAAACTCCAAGAATGACGATCTTCATGAAACTCTGAGTGTTTATTATGAGAAACTCTGAGTGATTATCATGAAAAAAAGCTAATAAGGGAGAAAGAGGAAGACACTGCCCCAGCCTCGCAGTGCCTCGTGTACACCAACCAAAAAGTGTGTACTTCCTGGAAGGAAAGGAAACGAAAGGAAAGGGTGGGAGAAACTAGAAAAGATTACATATCGTCATTCGAATTGAGGACTTCATCATCAATCAGGATGAGGGATGGTGGAGGACTATCTTTGATGAGGATTGGGGATGGTTAAGGTCTATCCTCAAATTCCTCGGACTCATCGTCAGCGTCATCATCATCGCTATCTCCGGACGGTAGGTTATCATTATCAGAATCCCATTCAGAACCTCGCCAATCGTTAGGGTCCGGATATTCGTTGTCTGATAGGTCCGCTTCATCACTACCGGTAACAAATTGCACCTGAAATCGATAATCCGATAGTATGTTGTTGTCGTGCTCCATCCAGTGAGGTGACGTCGTTGACTGAACGACACGCACCTGGATCGACGCATAGTAAGGCGTCTGATGCTCTTGGAGGCTGAAGGGTTTGCTAATTGAGTCAGGTTGCATGTTGGAGGTGGATGATCAATTGAATATTCCAAAAGATAATTCCTACTTTTATACTTATGAAAAGGAGTGGGGAGGAGTGGAGATTAAGTGGAAATGAATTGCAAAATGACATGAGCTATATTCAATGAAAAAGATAATTGAATGAATGAAATACAATATGAATTATACTTATTGATTTCATTGTGAAACATGTCTTCCTTTTTATCTTCTTCGCAAAAGATTATTTACAAGTGATTAGAGAACACAAAACTTGATGTGAGGTATTAGTCTAGAAGAGCTTGGAATTGAAATAAAAAATAATAATAATAAGACGAAGTGAAGAAAACTGATCCAACCATCGCATTGTTCAATGTGTACCAAACCAAAACAATGTACAGCCTTTATTTCACTTCTTTTTTTTATTTTTTTTTTGTTTCCTGACGTTACAAATATAAACTTAAAACTACCATAATTGAATATTCCTAACTAACCTGAAACTAATCTTACTACACTTACACTTAACCTACGGAAAAGTTTTTATGAAAGTCACTAACTTTTTATAAGTCTCTATCGAAGAGTTCTCTGCTTTACACCTTTCCTCCAGAGATGTTTCCTCTCAATCTAGTTCGGCAATTGTTTCAATTGATCACTTCGTTGGCTGGCAATTTCAGCCTTTCGGCGGAAAAAGCTAGCCAACACGACCTCACTTGATCGGGAAGCATGTTCTGCTTCCTTACATCTCTGTAGGAAACCGCTTAACATTTCACTAACCTCTCCGATAGGCTGTCGCACTTGTGGCACCAACACTTTAGGATTCGCCGCTGTTGCTGGCAGCGGTGTTAGCGGCACCACCAACGGGCTGAATATCATGACCTCCGGATAAGGCGCCCTCGGTATTTCCACTGTTGCTGGTGCGGGCGGTGTATCCACTATTGCTGCTGCCGGTGGTGTGGACGGCCTTAAACTCTTACGAGCGGTCGGCCAACTGCCTGCATGAGGATTAGTCTCATTGCAAGTAACTCGGTACTTCTCACTAAGACCAATCCTTGCTGCAGGTCGTTGACAAATCTTCTTCACAACCCTGACTTCCTCCTCCTCGAATAAGTCAGGGCTGAGAGATCGGGCCCTAACTCTTGAAGTGGCTGCCTTCTCCAGCTCTGTCACAAGCATGATGGATGCCACCGCATTGTTCAACTCCTGGGTGTTGGATGCCATTCTGAAAATGTAAAATAATACAAAGTTAGTTGATATATAAAAAAATAACATTGTTAACTTACTCAAAATTCTGATTGTTGACTGGACTAGACTAGACTGGAGTGTTGACTCGATGACTTGAGCTGTCGTACTGAATGTTGAGGAGTGCTCTCCTTGGGGTATAGGGATGCATGCGCGAGTGGTGTTAATGTGGCGGAGGCGCGCACGCGCAATGGGGGTGGGGGGGCGTGCATGCACGAGTGTTGGGAGTTGAGGGTGGGGCGATGGGATGGTTCCCCTGGGAGAGGGGAACCAACCCACCCGGTAGTAGAATCACCATGTTCGTTCAATCAATACATCATCTGTTGGTTTTGGTTCTATCATTCTAACATTTAGATTATTGTTCAGTCCTATATACCCCAGTCCGCCTGATGAACTGACTTTATGTTTTTTCCCCAAAACTACAACTTTCTGTTCCACTGCATCATATTTTTCCATTGTAGATGTTGTTATGTCAGAAATTTTTGTTTCTACATCACTTTTTAGATTGTCATATTTACGAGTCAAAGTTATCCGAGCCTCTGCAATTTTATCATCGAATGCTTGACGTGCATCGCGAGCAACGTTACCAATTGTGGATTGTATTGCAGCTTGTAGGGCTAGAAGTATGACCTCTTTTGTTCCATTAATTTCCCCCTCAAGATATGATACAGTTACACAATCACTCTTGTCAATTGGTTCGCTGGTATTTTTCAATATTTTTCTTTGCATGTCATAATGACCATCTTTTGTTAATTCAAATCCATTTCCGGGAGGACCTCGAATGACATTACAACCCCACTTTCTTTTTCTACCAAACTTATCTATCGTTTTAGACATTGTGCACCCTAGGATGATTCTTTTCAAACAGATATTTCTTTCATTTACATTATGCTATATACTTTGCAGTAATTGGTTAGGAAAATAAAAATAAAACAAATAAATTTTTTTAATCATTTTCATATTCATCAAAGTAATACATATACAACACATTCATATCACATTACAGTTTAATTTATGAATACCTCCAAGAATATCAATATTGGATTTTCCGGAACTGAATAGAATTTCAATTATTGATCTAGGCAGACAATAAATTGATTAGTTGATCCAGTAGACTCTTCTGAGTTTGTGATTCTTGAATAATATTACTTATCCACCGAATGTTATCATTCGGATCGTTTTGATAAAATTCAATATCATTATGACCCCAAGGAAGAATGTGGGTAGTATTCGGAATGATAAATCGTTTATTGTCGTGATATGATAATGCAACTTCATTCTTCAATTCAGTATACATATCATGCAACACGCTTCTAAATGAATTCATCTTTCTAAATATCATACCACCATGTTTTACGATTTTTTGGTAAACTTCACATATCAATTCATTCTTTATAATCGATCGTTTCACAACTTTAGCTTCCTTAGCTGAATTCGGAAATCCATCTTTGAAGTTACCCAAGATTAAACTTGTTACTGGAATATTGGATTGGTTAACTATATTGTAATTGGATGTATCAAACCTACTTATGTTACTTTTCATGAATTCATGAAAATTTTCTGTATTTACTTTCAAAATGAGTGAGTCGGTATCTGTGTACAGTAAAGAGACATTTTCACCAAAGTGTTGTTTGATGCATCCATAGAAAAAGTCGTACATGACTGTTTTTGATAATTCTAATATAGAAAATCCGAAATATAATGGTTTACCTTTATCCAATTGAATGGCACGAAATTTTTTGTGAAAATTGAACAATTTTTGAAATTTGGTCTGGATATGAGAGTGCTGGCACCTATATTTTTCTTTATATTTTCCCAATGTGTAACAAGTCTAACATCATTTCTGTTATCTACATTCTCCATTGTCTTTCCATATACCGCATTATTCATTAGTTTATAGAAATCTTTAACAGATTTGTTGTTAGACCTATTACGCATTTCAGTATTGGGATCTATATAGGGCTTCATCCAACGTGATTGTTTGAATTTCAATACTCTATGTGTATTCATTACAATCAAACCATTTTTGATGATTTGCTTTAGATTTCTATAATGAACAATATATTTTCTTTCATCATTCAAATTTGGAATTAATTTGGGAATTTTCGATTGTGTACGAGGTGGTATTAATTTTTCAACTAAAAATGGAAGATCAGAATGTTCATCATGCAACTCTTGTGGATAATGAATGTCCACTTCAAACACATACCCATACGGACTATCAGTACTCACATTCATCACATCAAGGTTAAGAATTTCATTAGGTGTCAACCATGTAAATTCACTTGTTGGTAGAGGTTGTGACATGCTATGACCGTATAGATTCGTTGCATCTGAATATGTAATGAATGTGGAAGGTTCGTTGGGATTATAATTTGATAAGAATTTATTATTTGCTATATGTTTCCTCTCACTACACTGACTAATTCCACCTAGTATACCTTTTTGAAAAAAGTGAATCATATCAATGTCAGTTAGTTATTACAATTCAATATTCGTATACTTCAACATAGCATCCCAAAATAATCCAGGTGCAGTGTAATAATGTGTTTGATCTCTAAATCTATAAATCTTTAAACTTGTGGTGCGAAAGTTTTCAAAAATATCACATAATAGCAATACATCCGACTTTGAATACAAATCAGAGTATTGGCCCAAATTCTGACACTCGTACATTTCTAGCCCTATCATAATCATTCTCTGATATATGTTCACAACTCAGTTTAAAACTGATTTTTTGTTGGAAGTGATGAACAATTCAATTTGTCAGTGTCATCAACGAAAATATACGGAAATACACGTTTATGTCTCATCAAATTGAATTTTTCTATTCGTGAGAAATGTTTATGCATCTCCAAACATTGATCAGAGGTCAAGTTAGCACCCAACTTCTCCAACGAATTAGTCATAAATTTATAACTATCGATAAATCTCATTTTGAGATATTTCTTGTTAACCTTACCATCTTCATCGGTATAGGTATGTGTAAAGAGATGCTTAGAGAAAGATATATATTTCTCTTTTGCTTGTGGGATGACATCAACTTTCTCTTCATTCCTATACAATCCTTTTATGAATAAATGGCAATCATACCCACTTAAAATGTGGAAAATAATAGGTACAAAATTAGGGAGTTTGAAATTCAAATTACATTTGAAATGAGCGGCATGTGATCTTTTCTTTCCTGTAACATGACAATAATCTCTAACTTTGACTTCACCATCAATAAACGGTTTATCACAGATACCACAAGTTCTGGCCGCAGCAAATTGTTTCTCTTCTTCGAGAGTTTGTGCATCCATTGGTATAGGGTATCTGAGATGATTTTCATATATCTTTTTCAAATCATCTTCAATGCTACTCACAAATTTCTGAGCTGCATCTATACCCCTATATGTAACAAATTTTGACAAATCATCATTATATGAACATTTTATCAGATAAGCAAATGAATATGGAGCATGTTTGAATGTTTTGATCGTGTATGAACTTTAGAGATTTGGCTCATTCACGTGAATCGGTTCAAGTACTGATTCAAAATCAGCATATACTACAAATAGCACCCTCATTTGTCTCTCAAAATTTTCAAACATCAATTTATTTTCCGCAACCATCCGACCATATTTATCGATCTTAAAATTGGTGGTTGGTGTTGTAGTACTAACGAGATTACAATCATTCATCTTATGACGTGAAAGCAATCTCTCGCTGGTGAAATATATCAAACATCCATCACAAAAAAAATTTTAATGATAATTATGAGCTGATAGTTGACTAGAAACTAATCTTGAAAGATCTTTGATTCAACAATAGTGACTAATACCGGAGTCATCAGTTATAAGTAATGAATTGACATGTCTCCGGAGTCTTCTCTGTGAGTATCGCAATGGACCAATCACATCATACTTTATTTTACCCATTTATTGAAATATCATTCTCATCTTCAAATATTTCAATACTCTTATTATTAACTTTAATCGGAAAATCCATACTTGTGACATCTAAAACATTGGATAAATGTGGATATGATATAACTTCAGTCACTCTACCATTTGCAGGACATAATGATGATGTTATAGCCCAAGCAAAACAGTGTTGATCTTCGTTACGAACATTCACGACAGCTTTCCTCCATTCAATGTATTCGGGCAGCTTCACATATGAACGTCCTCCCAGTGGATTGTATTTATTAATGTTGACTTTGAGAAATAGTATTTTTTCACAAGTCCATCCTAAATTACAAAAAAAAATTAATATTACAACTCAATCTCGTTGGAATTTACAAAAAATGAATACCTGAGTCCGTTCCTGGAATTCAGTCGTTTGAGCCACAATTACATCGCGGAATCCATCAAAAACAGCATTCAAATCTGAAGATTGGTCCACTATTTTATTTTGGGAATTAAATGACTTCGTGTACCTCGAATCTTGAGTCTGAAGAATATAATTCCCAAAAACTTCCATGTTCCCTTCGATACTTTTATGGATCCTGTGGCCGATTCCAGTAATTCATTGACCTTCTGCCTAATCTAATTAAAAAATGATATGTAGTAACTGGATACAATCGAACTCTCCACCCTGTATGTAGCAATGCGGCAATTGAATGCATTCGTTATAAGTTGAACACCGTCAGACAATTGAACACATGCATTATTTTTATGACTCATGGTTCTTCGGTGAGAGTTCACTTGCGTCATAGAAATTGTCACATTACAACAATTGCAAGTATACATAGGTGTTGCATTGCCCACTCCCATCCGTTTCACTGAAGGCCCTCCTTGGCAACTCTGGAGTTGATGCCGACGAAGATTATCACTACGAGTGAAAGATTTACTATAGTCACAGGAATACATTTTATATGATACGTTCTCACTAACTCACTTTATGTAAACTGAAATAACCAACACTCGTCCGCTTCTTAAATACAGTCTGATCGAGCCCGTCAAGACGTCATAGCCAACCCCACCTCTCAGCTACATGCGTCAAGCCCACCTCCCAGCTGGATGCGATAGCAGATGTCGATACGAACAGGCAGTGGTCGTTGCGCTCTCGGAGAGGGCAGACGTTAGGCAGACAGTTCTCGGCCGCCTGCGGGTCACCATCGATAGCGAGGCTATAGCGGTGCGTTACGTCACAGCCTTCATCGCATCGAGAGAGGTGAGGGCAGACGGATGAATACGCATCACTCAGCCACACGTCGTGGAGTGAACATCTTGCTCTCTTACCGTTGAACGGTTGCTGCTGTGACGTCACACCACTACTAACTTGGTTGGCTCACACCGATGGAACATTCATTACTTGAAGGATCTCCGAAGTATGCAGACGTATGTTTGTACATAGAAAAGCACATGATGAAACCCCGTACCGTGCATTCTCACACACACCAATCAAATGTAATTACGTCAGTATGTCACACACACACACACACACACACACAAAATCTCTAAAAAAAAAATCTGAACGATCCTTGCACCAGACCCTTCAAGGCCTTGATGTTGCTAAACAACAATAAAAAAAGCAATTAATACGTCATAGTGGTGGGGGGAGGCCCAGAACCGGCTGTAATCTACTACTATCAACAGATTGTTTTAACGCCTGAATCACAAAAATTCGTTACTATTACAACCCATAAAGGTTTATTTTCTTATACTCGCTTACCATATGGAATAACATGTGCTCCTGTTATTTTTCAAAATATAATGGAACATATGTTAAATAAGCCTAGCATAGTATGCTTTCTTGATGATATTTCAATCACTCGCAAAAATGACCAAGAGCACTCAGTGCGTTCATCATCCGTATTCAGAATTTTACAAAATTCCGATCCTAAAGTAAAAAAGAAAAAAATGTTCAATTTTAAAAAGTTCTATTAACAATTTAGGACACGTTATTGATAGGGATGGGTTACACAATTCCAAAGACCGAGTTCGGGCAGTACAGAGGCAGCTGTTCCATCCACGGTAACGGAACTGAAATTATTTTTGAGTGCGATTAATTTTTACTGTAAATTCTTACCAAAAATCTTGCAAGTCTTGGAGCCTCTGTATAGATTACTAAAAAAGATACTAAATGGCTATGGTTCTGGTAAGTTTTGAAAAAGCAAAAAAATTGCTACCTACTCTCAAATTCGGTTCTCACGCATTTTGATCCCAACAAAAAAATCAAACTCAGCGTCGATGCCTCTCAGTTTGCATTAGGGGCTACCATTTCAATATCTTTAGAAACAATACTGCCAATAGCTTTTGCTTCCAGACTCCTAAATTCATCTGAAATTAAATACTCCCAAATCGAAAAGGAGGCGGCAGCTATCATCTTTGGAATTGAAAAAGTGTATAGTAAATAGGCTATAGGCATTCTAAAAGTTTTCTTATGGAGATTAACATGGGAAAACGGCTAAGGTTCATTCTGCAATTTTTGGTTCCTTTCAAGGTCACGCGTACGCCAGAGTCCAATCAGAGCGCTCCAAATTGTCACGTGACCCAAATGCATCGTCGCGAGTACACCACACTGGCGCTACCTATGAGTCACTAGCTGAACTATCTATCGGTTGAAGAAGAACACTGTAAACACTAGACATATGGGTGTTGTCATGCGACGCAGTATGCGCAGTTGCCGGTTTTATGAGGTCTGTCAATACGGATCGGTGTCTGTGCAACTGTCAAATGTCAATGAGGGTGCAGGACGGTGTCTGTGAGGGGGAAACGTGTGACGTCATCGACGCAGGATGGAACGAGTATAGTAGCGATTTAAGCGTAGAANTCTATCGTTTTGTCGTGCGATTCTTCAATATATACAGGATGTCTCACCCAAGAAAAAACATGACAGTTTAACGGGGCTCTATTGCTTCAGCATGCGATTCTTCGATGTCTACAGGGTGTCTCAAAATACGTCATTTAAGGAACAGGACAGTTTAACGGGGTTCTATGGTTTTGTCGTGAGATTCTTCAATATGTACAGGATGTCTCATTCAAGAAAAAGCATGACAGTTTAACGGGGCTCTATCGTTTCAGCATGCGATTCTTCAATGTGTACAGGATGTCTCTTTCAAGAAAAAGCATGAAAGTTTAACGGGGCTCTATCGTTTCAGCATGCGATTCTTCAATGTGTACAGGATGTCTCATTCAAGAAAAAACATGACAGTCCAACAGGGCTCTATCGTTTTAGCATGCGATTCTTCAATGTGTACAGGATGCCCCAAAATACGTCATTTGAGGAACAGGACAGTTTGACGAGGCTCTGTCGTTTTGACGTGTGATTCTTTAATGTGTACGGGGTGTCTTATTCAAGAAAAACATGGCAGTTCAGCGGGGCTTTATTGTTTCACCGTGTGATTCTTCAGTGTGTACAGGATGTCTCAAATATGTCATTTGAGAAAACATGGCAGTTCAACGGGGTGCTATCGTTTTGACGTGCGATTCTTCAGTGTGTACAGGGTGTCTCAAATATGTCATTTGAGAAAACATTACATTTTGGCTCAAAATCCAATGCTTTTTTTATGGAGCTTAAGTTTAGTCATTTTCAGACCTCGTAGCGAAACCTTGTGGAATACCCAACTCGAGGTAGATGTGACGTGTGTGATAGTTATACGATGCAATATATATGTTTATATGAGGAAGAAGTGTATATGAAGTCAGCGTGGAGTAGAGAAAAAACAAAGATTGCAGTCGAAAGGGCACTAAACCACATTTTCGTTATTAATAATAGTCGGATCATCACGCATGGTACGCCAAATGAAAGGAGAAGAAATGTAGAATTTATCGACAGAGAAAAAACAAAGATTGCGGTCAGAAGGGCACTAAGCCACATTTTCGTTAACCAAGTTAGCATCATCAGGAAGAGTCAACCAGATAAAGGTGAACATAATAGAAAAATTCATATAGGGTGTCGTTTGAGAAGGAAATGTGGTTTCGAGGTAACGAGGTAACGAGAATCTAGGAGGATATAATGCGATAAAATGTTCAGTTTTGTCTCGAAAAACGCATTGAAAATTTTGCAAAATTTCAGTGCGTTGAAATAGCCAGTTTTATCATTTTAATCGCATCGAAAAAAATGCATTTTCAAAACCCTCATTTCTTCTAAAAGCCCATATGATTTGCATTGTATCGCGCCACGTAAAATGAGGTAGAAATAACATGAGAATCGCTTTAAAAAAATGTCCAAAATTTAGCGCGATAAAACGTTGATTTATGCCGCGATTATCACATAAAATATTTCGCGAAATTTCAATGCGTTGAAACAATCAATTCAGGCACTCTAATCGCTTCGAAAAAACGTTATTTTTGCCACACATTTTTCAAACAAATAACGCATGACAGAAAGATTGAAAATCGTTGATGGTATAAACTAGAACCGATTTTTCGGTTCCAATCAATTTTCGTCTGAAAATACAGACTATCAGCCAATAATATTCATCTCAAAATTACTATGAAAATTTAGTATTCGAAATAGCGAAATCATTTCCTTCAAAGCATTATTTAGGATGTTTCGCTAATCAAAATTTTATACACATCAACTGCTTTCAAAAAACGCATTTTTTATTGTTACATATTTTAAAAAAATAGAAATATCGTCGTAACAGAAAGGCAGTAAATTGTTTGTAAGAAAGAGAAGAGGTTGTTATGATATAGAGCAAGAAATTTATGTCAGGTTCATTGTGTGAAGAAGATATATGACAACGGTGCATATGTTTCAGAGCACTTCATGCCATGTTTTATGAAACAGAGCGTCTTAGATTAAGGAAAATTTCGATTGATGATTTTTACAGAAGAAACGTATACAAGGCGTATCAAAATACTTTTGTGACAATACCTGCATAATACACATACCGATACCAATGCATAATACGCGTAAACATCATGATATACAGCAAGGAATTCATGTCAAGTTCATTGTGTGAAGAAGGTATATGACAACTGTTGAAGTTGACCGAGTATAAGAAATTCTGTACATTCCTCCAAAATGACAATTTGCAAAGTCCGTTTCCACATCACCCAGGAGGTAGGACTGCGCATGCGTTATCTTTTTTTTATTGTGGAAGTTTCCCCAGTAGGCATATCATAACCACAAAAAAGTGTCTTTGAAGTTACTGCTTGTACACTAATACTTAAATTTTGTCATCGTAGGGGGAGTGTTCAGAAATACCTAATATCGAATTTACATCATGGCCAATGAGATTGAAAAAAGTTTTACATGCAGGCGTTTCCAGCATTTGAGAAGTAATAATTTTTTAAGAGATTTATCATTGCGGGAGTGAGCAGAAATAGTCAATATCAAATCATACATTTTATTTTAATGAATTTACAAAGTTATGATATATCCATTTCTTCGGCTATGCAATAATGCCCCCATGGTAAAGTTTCATCAGAATCGGGTATTAGATATCTTTTATCATCTTCAGGGGAAAGGGCGATCTTCTCCTGGACGATGGAGTGCACTTGATATTTATCAGAGCGAATTAGTCTCTGAGTGACACTCATACATTTCCAATTGTTGAGACATTCTTCATAATCATCAAATGTGATTGTGGTTTTCACAACCGATGTTTTAACTCCCTTCGCTTTCTTGGTGCTCCCCAAATTCTTCAATTCCATCGCAATTTCATCTTCATCATATCCCTCATTCAGCAATTTTTTTCTTTCCTTCTCATAATCACCCTCAGTTATTAGTACCTTCGTTGCATATAATTTAGAACGAAGTCCAACATAGTCCGTCATCGGTACGCCATTGTTCTCGTCCTTCATCATACCCAGCACTTTTTTATTCACCAAAGGAACGTTGAACTGATTGTTGGATGGATAATCCGAAGTATCGAAGCGTTGATGACAGTCTCGCTTCATTATCTCGTAGGGGTCTTGTCGCAGCTCGTATATGAGAGAATCGGTGTCGGTATACATAACGGTACAGCCGTCTCCGAAACGCTCCATCATATATCCATAGTGGAAGTCATAGATTGTTGTCTTAGCCAAATCCAAAATAGCCTGTCCTACATATATAGGCTTGTTTAGGAAAATTTGCAGCTTATTAAGCTCAACAGCCACCAAGTTTTCATTGAATATGGTGCAAGATTTGAACTCAGGCTTAGCAATGTAGGCTCCTGCTCCATATCTACCACTCCATTCGGTGAGAAGTCTGATGTTAACCCTTTTCCGAACGTTCTCCATAGTTTTACCGAAGACTGCATTGTTCATTAACTTGTATAAATTTTTTTCAAACTCGTTTGATGCCTTTGCGCGTAACTCTGTATTTAAATCGATATAGGACTTCAACCATGGACTTTGTTTAAATTTCAACACTCGATGGATTTTCTTCAATATCAATCCATGAGCTAAAGCTTGCTTCAATGCTCTGTAATGTATGATATATTTCTCCTTCGGTTGTAAAGTAGCCATCAACTTTGAAAGCTGTTTAGCTTTTACTGGAGGTTTTCTCGTCTTAGGACATATATGTTCCGGGCAAAATGGTAGACCTTTATGTTTGTCATGCAAATGCTGGGGATATTCCAACTCCACTTCCAGAATGTATCCTTTATCGGCATCATCAGGAATTTGAGTGATATCTATGTTGGAATCTGTCCACTCAAAGCCTCCATATGGAAGATATTGGCTCATTGCCCACACATACTGATTGTTGACATCATAGTAGTTGTTGGTTTGGAAGGATCGTAATTGTTGATGTACTTGTTATTTGCATGCGACCTCCTTTTTGAGCAAACTTGGCTGAGCCCACCTCGTATTCCACGCTCAACAAAGAGGAACATATCAACATCGGTGAGAAGTTCTAACTTAATCCCTGTATACTTCAGCATAGCATCCCACGTGTAGCCGGGTAACGTGAAATAATGTGTAGGATCGAGTTTATGTGAGTTGAGGATGCAGGTTCTGAACATTTCAAAGACATCAGCTAGCAGGAGAATATCAGTCTTCATATATAAGTCCACATAATCACCCAGATTCTGGCAGTTGAAGGTGGTCCATACATCCTGAGCTCGTTGATAAAAACGTCTGGGGCAGAGCTTATTTTCCAGTTTATTATAAAACTTATCCTGAGATGGTAAAGCTGGTTCATCGAATAGACTAAATGAATCTATATAATCATATGGCATAACTCCTTTCTTCCTTAAAAGTTTGAAGTGTTGCATAGGCACATCGGCAAACTGCGACTTTAGATTGGGGAACTCTGGAAGATACGATGTTAGTTTATCTAATGAAGAAGCCATGAAACGGATCGAGTCGATGAATCTGAATTGAATTGGTGCATCATCAACGTGTTTTGTGAAGGAAATATACTTTTCTTTGGTTATTGGGAGTAGATCAACCTTTCCAGCCATTCTTGTAGCGATGTCTCCAACGATGAAGTGTGCGTCATATCCACTGAAGTTATGAAAAACAACAGGAATAGAATGAGAGTCCTTATAGTTTATATTACACCCTTCATGCGCGGGGCCACGATAATTATCACATGGTATGAGATGGTTATGATCGCATATGTTTTTATCTTCGGGAGTGAAGGGCTTTCCGCAGATGTGGCAGTGTGTAGCTCTTCGAAACTCAACTTCTTGCTCTACAGTCATATCGATGTCGAATGGACACCAAAACACTGTAGTCATATCTTCAGCTAGTTGACTCAACTCATCAGCGAACCATTGCATACAATCCTCCCCACGATATGCCTTATAGAAGGATAGAGTGTCATCGTATGAGCACTTCAAGTAGTAACCCACAGCTGCCGGAATATGATGTTGAATTTTTTTAGGATCATCAGTAGGCTTCAGAATGGATTCCAAGTCGGCGTATACGACGAATGGAGCCCTTTCTTTGTTTTTGAAATTTTTAAATTTCAAAATATCTTTTCCAGGCTCTGGCATCTTTATAGCTGCTTCTTTCATTTTCGCACAATCCTCAGTATGTTTCTGTAATTCTGTACAAAAGTACTTTTGACCATGTTCCTTACTCAACTGTTTCGATAAGAGCCTTGATAAGTTCTTTATCCATACGTAGTGATAGCGGACTGCAGTTTCAGATTCATCATAATTGTCAGTAATCAGCAGTAAGTTCACATGTCTATCTTTCTTTGCCATTGTGAGATATGTAGGTAAGGTAATGAATGTTTTGCATTTCATTTGAAGGATGTAAACATTGATGGAAACGTTATTTTGCTTCTCAAAGTTGGGGATCTGCTGCAAAGTCATAGGGAACTGGATACCTTTCAGCTTCAATACCGTTGAATAGTGGGGATAAGATGAAGTACGATCAGCATTTTTCTGCACAGGATACAGAACAGAAACAACAGCCCAGGCGAATCAAGCTTGGTCATCATTTTTAACATTGATACATGCATGCTTCTTTAGGATCTGAGGTGTCAACTCAATATATGATGATCCCAGTTGAGGGGTAAACTTGTTGATGTTAACCCCCAGATTAACAACTTTTTTCAACGCCCAGCCGCTGTCCCTTTCTTGAAACTCCTCTAGCTCTCTGAGTATTGGTGTTGTAACTTTTTCATTGAACCAATCGTTGAGGAAGGTGTCTCTATATATGGGAGAGTTCATAGTAGTGAAGTACTTGTACTCCTTCAGTACTCTGTCTCCCTTCACTATCTCAAATTCTCCGCAGAAGGTGGTATTTACCTTGATAGATTCATCCTTCTTCAGAGCATTCTGAATTCTCCGCTTGAAAAGAGCCTTGCAGTCATCCATAAAAGCTGAGGGATCTTTATGTTTGAGATTGGAAATAAAACTAGATCTGATTCTAGAGTTGAATGCTGACTCGGAATCATCCCAATGAACCCGCTCTCTAGCACCCTCAGGTCGAGGTGTCTGCCCTGCCCCCTTTTTCTGCATAGCTTTGAATTCAGTACGCATTGTCGTAATGTTCCTCAAACACGCTTCTAAATGTTGCTTCTCCCCCACAGAAGTTGCATTCTTCATCGCTTTGCGAGTCCTTCTCATACCCTTGATACACTCCTGAAGACCCTCTTGAGCAATTTCATCATCATAATTTGGGGTATATTAGAGTTTTTTTTCAATAACTTGACAAAAATTTTAATATCATTCCTATGAAATTACACCCTAAGAATATAAACCTGTAGATGAGGAGATTCATTGAACCAATGCCTTTGCAGAATGATAATTATGATTGAAAATTAATATTTTCGCATTTTTTATGTTACTCCCTCTTCAGTGGGCTATGAGATATAATAATTGACTTGAATTTATATGGTGATGTAATTCAATGCTCATAAGTGGGAGTGGTTTTCTCCTAACGATATTCAGACTTTGTCGAGATTAAACGGCCAATGACTACCCTCAACGAGCGCGGTATATTTTGGTGTTGCGCAGTTACGCTTTGCGCTTGGTTGGCGTACTATGTATCAGTTTCGCTAAGCGCAGTTGGTCAAGTATGTGGCGGTTAAGCATATATAGACTTGTTCAATGAAAATAATTTAGTTGCAGTCAATATGTCAGATAACACGACATTCAATAAATGCGCGGCGAAGGAACCAGTTCCCCAACAAAAGGGGATTTCAGAACACCAAAGAACGATCGAATCTGAAATATATGGGCTTGTAGCGTTTATAAAAACCTACTGTACTTTTCATTTGATTTTCATTTCACCGGAGGTAATCCTAATTGATTTTAAAGAAAGTTTCTGAGGAGTA
>NW_019295598.1:0-11377 GCF_000500325.1 Leptinotarsa decemlineata
AAAAAGATTATTTTAGTTCCTTGAAATAGGAAACTTTTGTCCAAATCAACCGTTTTTGTAGGTCTTACCAATAGTGGAATCAAATAAAAAAACGACCTGTATATACCTTCCTGACTGTTTTTTTTATTTGATTTGGTCCTCTTCGTAATTTTCACAGCATCTATTTTTTGTTTGTCACCAACTTCTGTAGGTATTTACGATGTCTTTCTTGTTTTTGAAATATTTCCAATGGGAACTTTTGAATTTGACTCTTGATGTATCTCAGAATTTAGGAAAACCTGTAGAACCCTCCATAATTGCGAACATTCTCACCTATCGCCAAACTATGATCCCACCAATTGTAGACGCACTGTTTGAATCTCAAGTTCTCATTATCAACAATATCCTCGGCGTTCGGAGTATCCGAAAAAGTCCACGTTCCCAAGTATATCAGCATCACTAAAAGAATAGGCACCATCCATTGAAGTAGTTGCTTGTCTGTAAGTTTCACTTTGTGAGCAGATTTCACTCTATAAGTTAAGGACACTCTAGAACAAATTTTAAATTTAGCAGCCGAACTTTTGAATTTATGAATTTTGACAACTAGTTTGGGATCTATTGGTTTTTTCATAGTATTTTACAAGTCGTGTTTTGAGATCAATACTCAATGATTTTGATATGTTGATTTGATACGATGATTGATCAAAAATCCTGATTTCAAAACTGTCAATGACCAATTAGAACTATGCAGTTCTTTTGTTTTGAATTTGTGAATTTTGACAACAAGTTTAGGATCCATCGGTATTTGGAGCATTTCACAAGTTTGTAGATCAATACTCAGTGATTTTGATATGATGATTTGATACGATGATTGATCAAAAATCCCGATTTCAAAACTGTCAATGACCAACTAGAACTATGCAGCTCTTTTGTTTTGAATTTGTGAATTTTGACAAGTTACCATCCATTGGTATTTGGAGCATTCCACAAGAAGTGTTTTCAGATCAATACTCAGTGATTTCGATATGTTAATTTGATACGATGATTGATTAAAACCCCAATTTCAAAATTGTTAATGACCAATTGGAACTATGCAGCTCTTTTCTTTTGAATTTGTGAATTTTGACAACTAGTTTGGGATTCATTGGTATTTGGAGCATGTTATGGAACTTAAATGATTATTGTTTTAGTAGCTCAGCTAAGGTATCGATAATTCAGGTAACATTTTTGTCATTTCAGGTACAGGTTTAATTTGACTACTTAAATGACATTGACTATATTATTGTATATTTAAGGATTTGTTTGTTAAACTCTGACAGTTCAATATACCGAAACCGATCGTAACAAATAAAAATCTTAGCAGAAATTAGACAGAAGTTATTTTTTCAATCCTATGTTTAACTATGTTAGTGTTCATTTTCAGAAATTTGCAAGTGGTTTCATATTTCAGTTAATTGAAAGTGCGTGTAAACGTTTGAAATATCAAAATTTTTTACCTCCATGTTTTCATTAATAATGCTGTATAAGTAACACAAAATCCCAAATGTCTGGACCATTTTGTAGCTATACATGAATATTGATCCAGAATAGGAAAGATAGCAGCCATCTGAAATATAATAAATTGTCATTAATGTCTTCGTGCAACTTCGTCGCTTGTTGATACTGAAAATATCAATTGAAAGAATTATCTCGCAGATATTTAGACTTCTTCATAAAAGCCTTTTATTTAATATGATGATTGAAAATACCAATTTCAAAACCGTCAAAACGACCAACTAGAACTATGCAGCTCTTTTGTTTTGAATTTGTGAATGTTGACAACACGTTTAGGATCCATTGGTATTTGGAGCATTCCACAAGTAGTGTTTTTAGATGAATACTCAGTGATTTTGATATTTCAATTTGATACGATGATTGATTAAAAATGCCAACTTCAAAATCGCCAAGGATGGAGATGAAAAACCAATGTGTTCGAGGTGCAAGCAAAAGAGAAAATGTACAAAGTCATTATCAATCTATAAGTTTCCCCGTATTTTAGTAAGTCATTTGAAAATATTCTCTCCAATGGAAAGATTCAGAGGCAAATTGAATGTTTCCTTTGACTTTTCTTCGGATGGATTAGATATGAGCAGTTATGCAGCAGACAATATGGCTCCTTGTCGTTATAATCTATATGCACTTTCAAATCACAGACACTCATATAGTGGCATGTGGTATGAATACAACGATTCACACGTGTTCCCAATTTCGCAAAAATCACTTGTGAGCGATGAGGCATATCTCCTCTTTTATGAACAGGAGGGAACGAAGCAGCACCTTAGATGTGATTTTTTTATAATCTTAGTTCTTTGAATTGATTTGTATTTCATGATTGTTCCAAATTTCATTATTTATTTTAATATTAAATCATAAGACGGATTACAAATAAAATTAGTGAAAAATTCAATTCCATGAATTATTATTTCAAAACTGAGAAGACATTGTCGTTTCTCGAACCATCAAGTTGTTTGACGTCATAGTACTACCATAGATTCAGGAAAAATGGCCTATGCGGCTCCAATTCGAGAGAAAATAGTCCCTTGTGTTATATCGCTCCGAATGTCAATTCCTTACCCCAGAAACAACTGAATGGCACCGTGTACAATGATTTCGTCGTCACCTGGTATATTTGCGAGGATGACACACAAGCGATGATGATGATCAGTGATCAGTATTTGAATCCTTACCTCTAAATACATTGTTGCACAGCCAAAAAGAGTAATACTGAGAAATATCGGGCTTGCTACCTTAAAAACTTTCAGTTTTCTGTGTTTAAACATATATACATTCAGAGCTATAGTCCAAACAACACATATAATTGAAAACGTCAGTAAGGCAATCCTGGAACAGAACGGAAGTTTAAGAGAACGTTTTTGCATGCGTGGAAACTCACCTAAAGGGCCAATGATATGTAGCCAAACACGGCGATAGATCAGTACAGAAATGACACCCAGGTGCACATTTCCTGCATTGAAAAACGGTTTTCCACGAGGTACTTCTATTTTCCACGAGTTCAGACCACGCTTCTGAAATGATTAAATTCGGTTAGGTAGAAAAGAAGAATATAACACTTACAAATGATATTGATCCCTCAATGCTATAGTTTTCGTTAGTCCATATTTAGATAACACATACAAACTGGATGGTTTGCCACTCGAGAGCATGCCACGTATAGTTGTCCGTGTGAAAAAATTGGTTTGCTCAAATCCAAGCTACAAACGGACATTGTTTGGCCTTGGGACGTATCAATAGTCCTGTCTAGATATTAGGGACTAGTGGTGTTGATATGTTTTCATCTCGGAACTTGCCATTTGAAATGATGGCTTTGACAACGTTTCTCATTAATTTTTTTATGACTAATCGCGTATAGTTGCACAGCCGTGTTGCATTTTAATTGCCCGGCAACTCCAGTGAGTTCAAAAACTCATAAAAATCGGTCAAACCGTTTCCAAAGTGTATGACAACTAACACTGTGACATGAGATTCGAAGATTCTCACGGTTAAAGTATGATGAGCTGTTTTCTCGGATTTCGCTCCGTGTCATGTGTATTTTATCCCCATAAGGATTATTTTCACAACGTTTCGGCAAAGTCTCATTTGCCATCTTCTGGTTATGTCTGGTTTTTTCAACCAGACTGATTAGTTCGAACTCTGTGTCTCTATTTATAGGGATGGATGTTTCCATCCCATGATTGTGACAGGACTTACATCGGCCAGACCAACAGACGAATCAACATACGCAAAGATGAACACAAACTAGCAGTGAAGGGAAAAGTCACCACGTCTTCTCTCTTCTAACACGTACTGCAGACATGACATAACATCAATTTCGATAACACAAAAATACTAGCAAGCAACGAAAACTTTTACTCGCGAACAATCAGAGAGGCTATCGAAATTGAAAAACGACCTAATAATATGAACAAGAGGGATGATGAGCAAAGATTACCATCAACATGAAGATCCGTTTTATCGCTTCGCACAAGCAATCAGACCGCTCAACCCCAGAAGCAAAACTCGGCACATGGCAATACAGGTACAAGAACAAAACTGGTAGTCGAGCAAACACAGGTAGTGGCAGCAACAAAGTTAAAGGGAAACATCCATCCCTATAAATTGAGACACAGATTTCGAACTAATCAGTCTGGTTGACAAAACCAGATATTACCAGAAGATGGCAAATGAGACTTTGCCGAAACGTTGTGAAAATAATCCTTATGGGGATAAAATACACAGAACCCGGAGCGAAACCCGAGAAAACAGNTATATATATAATAGTAATAATATCGTCTTTATATATCTTCTAATACATTTGAAGCAAATTAATCAAAATTAATCAGGAACAGTTCATTTATTATATGAAGATAAAAGGCGAAGTTCAATTTACATGATAACAAGTCATCATTCAACTGCTATTCCACTCAAATATATAAATAATAGTAAAAATAATCTTCATCCATGATAATAGTAATTGAACAATTTTAGCGTTTAAATTTCGTTAGTTCAGACTTCCATTCTGTAATATTATAGGTATAAAATGATTCGAAAACCATGAAAGAACCAATACAAATGAAAAATGAAAAAGAATAACTGAAGATAACAATTATATAAAGCAAAAAACCCTGAAATGAAATTACAGTGAAATAAAATACAAGTCGAAAATAGATCAATTCAACAAAAAATCGAAAACTAAAAAAAAAAAAATTAAGAGGTTCCAAGTCGAGTTACTTTACTTTACGACGTTTCGATTGTTAGTATCCACAATCGTCTTCGGGTGATGACTAGGTTTCCATATGTTGCGTATTTTTACGCAAGCTTGGCTGAAAACATTGTTGGACAACATGTATGTGGCTTCTTTGAATTTCCTTCTGAACCACCGGGCCAATTCCCGCCAAACGGTCATCTTCCGCTAAATCGGTGAGGCGGAAATAGGAAAGAGGGGTAAAGTGAAATGAGATCAAATGCTCTCATCTGCTCCTAATCTCAAAGAATCTATTACCGGTATGAAATTTCCCGTATGCACTTTTCTATAGTACAAGAAATACCTACTTTGCCAGTTTTGAAAAGTTCTTGCAATTTAAAATACATCTCGTGCATTGAAAATTCCCGTGAGGTAATTTACTCATATTTTAATTTACTAACTTTTAATGATGTAATGTTGCATAATACTCCAGACTGAATTTTAATTGCTTATTTCCGCGCTTTTACTGTGGATTATAAATTCGAGAAGAGCTGATAGGAATAATTAGAAAGCAAATTGTTTCTCTCTGCCGGAATGACAATGTGGAGCCGGGAAGTATGATGGAATTATTTTGTGATAATTAGAGCTGTCGTTAATTCACCGACGGAAAGTTAAATAGGCTCAGGGAAACTTGCAGGAAGTTATGATTTATAATTGAGACCTGTTACATTGAGATGATGCTGATTTATGACAGGGTTTATTGGTTGTTTTTTAAAAGACTACCGTTTAATTTCTAGAAGATTATTCCTGTTATGATAAAACAGCAATTCAATTCAACCCAATTCATAAACAACTATATTTATTCAAATATCATTTCAGATAGTACGTTTCAAGATGAAAATTCATTGTGGAATAAAATCAGATATCATTCACATGAGTTCTACTTTAAATGAATGGTAACAAATTGCACTTACATGGAACACTGTCATCCTCACTAGTATACATCGATGTTTTGCCGTAAGACACTTGCCTTAAGGCTCTTCAGTACCAAATTGGATAACATCATAGAAAATATACCCAATTCATTCATGAATTACGATTTTAAATGTCACGGAATAAGCTTGATCTGCTTATGTCATCGAATGTTTGAAATACAAACTGAGTAAAGAAAAGTATCTTCTGTATGATTCAGTGTTCATATAGAAGTATTTGTTTCGAAAGAATTTTTTTCTTTCGTGTTATTCAATGTTTATATGAAAGTAGCTATTTCATGAGGACTTTCTTTCAGTTTGTGTCTGAGAGTTACTTCTTTGCAAGATCTACACATCCATGTATAGAGTTACTTATTTTCAAATTGATTACTTCCTTCCTTTCCTTGGAAGATTCCCTCATCTTTTTTTGTATCAAGATGGAGAAAGCCAAAAACTTTTTTCCCAAAAATGAATCACTCTTAAAAATATAACCCCTTCAATTCAATCATATCGTATTTCTTCAATTATATAATTTTTCGTGAAGACATCTGATACTTCATTGGTGATATATGATACATCAATCATTTATTGGGATTTGATTCTGTAGATTACACAATAAATATAATATTAATGAAAGTTCAGCACTGGTTATAACGATTTTTCTGCCTCGTAGGGGACTTATTTCCATCTGGAAAATGTATGCCGCTCTACCAGCTATTTCAAGTATCCATTTTGTAGAAAATACTTCTTTGATATGTTTCAGTTTCTTATCTGACTGACTCCCACGAATCTTATTACCCGAAGGTGATTGAGGAAACTAATAATCGAGTCCACAATGCCAGAAATTTATTTTCGACAGCTCAATATCAACAACGCGTCTGGTCCTGTGTCTTACAAGAAAGGGGTTTTTCCTTGCATTCAGCCTATTTCCAAAACGGTCAAAAAAAATCTTCCAAATAACTACAGACCGATCGCTTTCCTATCAGTCGTATCAAAACTTAGGGAGAAAGTTGTGAACTAACATATCTTCAAATATTTGTGAGGCTTCAACATCTTGAGCGATCATCAGTTTGACTTCCGGAAACAAAGATTAACAGGCGACTTTCTATCGTTTGTCACCCATATTTGGAATAACACAATCTAGAAACATGGAGAGACAAGAGCAGTGCCGATTTTAAAACCTACGACCAAAGTCTTAGAGGGGCGAATTTAAAAATGATTTGAGAGATTGCATGCTTGAGTTATATAAACTTATATCTATAATTATAACATTATTTTAACCTTCCTTCCTACCCCATCCATCATTTATTTTGCTTATAATAGATGCGGTACCCTAAAAAATTTTCGCGTCTCCGGCGGGCTTTTCTGTATGTATATAGTCTTTATGACTTTAGCCTCCCCTGTTCTCACATGCACGAGCCGTCACTGATACATACAACATTCGAATGATTTGAATCATTTGAATGATTCCATTTGACATCTCGAGATATCTCGAGTGATTGCAATAATCGAATGACCGATTATTGTTAATTTGAATGATCCCATCACTATGGCATTGAATCAATGCCACAAAAACCCAGGCATCGGTTTTCTCCAAGAAGATACATGTCTCCGAACCGGATATAATAGTAAAAGGTCAGACAATTCCGCTTTCTGCTTCGATAAGTAGAAAGAAGGTCAGTAGTGTTAGGCTAATTGCACACACACCGATTTTGGACGCCCGACTTTGTATCGGTCGTCCAAATTCCAATAGTGAACCACATGTGGGAACGGGACCTGGCACACACGCCGACCGGTGGTCGTCGCCGGTAAAATACCGGTGAGCAGCAGTCCACCGATATAAAATCGGCCGTCCAAAATCGATGTGTGTGCATTTAGCGTTAGGTTACTTGAGAATGGTATAAAAACCGAAACCTTCGTCGTATTAATATCAATACATTAAGTAAGTGGAAATTAGACAAAGTATTTTATCTTCATCATTTAATTGAAGATGAATTTCCACAAAATAAATATGTCATCAATATCACAAAGTGATCAGTTTTATAAACCTACCTTCCACCAATGTTCCATTGAAAATGCCATTGTGATATGGTGAAAAAAACCCAGCTCTACAAACACACTGATACTTTCCTCTGGTCCATGGAACTCCATTCAATGTTTGCTTATAGCTGCACTGAAAATGAAAGGTTTCACTCAGAAATAATCTCGGAGCTGATGAAGTCACTGAGACGAAAATATGTAAATCATTTCGAACTGTGAATTTACAGGGATGCACACCCCTATGTATGTTTGTTTTCCCTTAGCGAAACCAATTACGGAGATACACACATGTATTGATTGAGACGTTGTGGACACAAACAGAAATATCCAATATAAGATGCGGTAAAGTAAAGAAAACGTGAATATAACATGAAGCTATTTTATTATAGTTTAGTGCCCATACAGTGTGTAAAAGCCAAATGAAATAAATTCATTATTTCGGTTACTGTACATATTAAAAAAAACCGAAACATGCCAAATGTAAATTATAATTTGACATTCTTCAACGTAAAAATGCCACCCCTACCTTCAACCTCCTTTGGAATGTCTCTTCATTCTCTATTCAAAAATGTTATCGCTGTCAAGTTTATTGCAACAATCAAGATAAAATAAATTAAAAATATTGTGGTTACCGAAATTCCATAAAATACACCCAAAAACTAAAATGTAATGCAAAACGCAATGAAATGTAGAATACGAAAAAGAACTATGGATGTTAACGAAGTAGATGTTCAAAATGTTCACCGCGAACGTCTTGGCAACATCCTTATCTCAAATGAAACTGTCTTCTAACATTATNTTGCATCCATCGTGACACCTAAGAATTTAGTGTGATCCGATATTGGAATAGACCTATTTTGGAGTTTTACATATAGAGATTCCTCGCAGTTTATTGATTTGTTAAAAATTACTAGTCCTGTTTTGGTAATATTCAATTTAAGCATATTTGCCTCTGACAATTTGACTATACTATTTGACTTGGCTGAAGCTTTGGTTGAGACTTCTAATTCATTTGTTCCAGTGATAATGACTGATGTGTCATCTGCGAACTGGTATACACTACCAAGATTCAAGGTTTTGGGTAAGTCGTTCACATATAGAAGGAAGAGTATTGGTCCAAGGATAGAGCCCTGAGGTACACCCTGCCTAATCATAATTCTACTAGATATATAATGCTTCTCTGCGTTCATTATGCTAACAACTTGGGATCTATTTGATAGGTGGGTATGAATTCATAACCCACACCCCTTATACCATACTTTCCCAGCTTATTTAGGAGTTTTTCGTGGTTTACCATATCAAAGGCCTTTGAGAGGTCATAGTACAAGCCGACCTAGGTTTTTTTTGCTATCAGCATTCTCTGTTATTTGTTTTACCGCATTAAATATCGCCATTTCGGTGGACATTCCTTGTCTGAAACCAAATTGGTGGGAGTTCAGAATATCATTCGAGTTTATAAATGAGATGAGCCTATTATAAATTACGCGTTCAAATATCTTACCAGGTGATGGAAGTAATGATATTGGTCGGTAGTTATTAATCCATTATTATTATATCGCCATCCACGTTGCCCTCAATGAAAAAAGGACCAATGATATGATTTCCTACAATCCCTGCCCAAACATTAACCTTTTGAGGGGGTTGCTTGTATTTTTCTCTCATCCAGTGAAGATTTTTCGTTGACCAGTAGCGCCAAATTTGCCGATTAGCATGACCGTTAAGAGACAATGTACTCTCATCAGAAAACTTAACGCCTTCTAATTGGATGATATTATTAAAATTTGTTCACAAAAATAGGTTCTTCTATCAAAATCGTCTTCAATGAGCTCCTGAGTAGGTATCATTTCATAGGAATGCATTTTATTTTCTTTTAATATGTTTACTATCGCTGTATGACCAACATTGAATGTAGTGGATGCCTGTCTATTCGATGTATGCGGGTTTTCCTCAAACTCGAGCATCACATCTAATTTGAGTTCATCATTCATCGCATTGGTAGCTGCTTTTTTTATCTGCCCCACATGACCAAGCTTGCGAAACTGCTTCTGCGTTTTGCTTATTGTTTTTTGAGATATGTGCGGTAAATTAGTAAATTTCTAATGAAATAGGCGAGCTACTTTCTGTTGTGTTCGGGTTTTATCTCCATAACCAATCATTTGAAAAACTGTTTTATGCATTTCCGTTAATCTAACCATTTGTCAGACTTGAAGTTAACGAATTTTAAACTTACGTTGAAATACTGACAACTAATGTTGTAACATACAAAAAGAGTTTTAAACTAACATTGCCACGAAAATCTGATGGAATTGAATTTCAAACGAGAACATATTCTGTTTCAGAATTATTTTTACATTGTCCAGGATTAATTCTTGAAGTTCGATCGGTAATCTTTTTGAACNGAACATTTATCAATCATCTACTTATATCCAAACACCGAACAGTTGCTAATTTTAGAAATAAAGGATATTGATCAGCCTCCTAGTGTGGATGGCAATTGAAATACTGGTCTTATACTGGTGTACGTTTATTCACATTGAAAATGATAAAATAATGATGAAGAAATAATAATATTCATCTCACCAATGTCACCAAATCTGTTTCAAAAATCTGTTTGAAATCTGTTTTTCAGTTGACCAGCTGTCGCCCTACGAACGACAACCCACAGAAGTCGAAACTTCTGCGAGCTAAGGACTAACGAGGTCTTACATTTTATCGTGTAATTCTTAAATGTTATGGAGTCTTGGAATCCTGTCAACTGTCAATTATTATTTTACTTGAAGAGCATAAAACAAATACACATCTCTTGGCCTGTATTACATCTTGGTTGTCACTGGTGTGATGAACAATAAATACTAATTGATCATTTTAGATATGAATGAAGTCTGAGACTTGCATTTCATTTGTTGACAACGTTAGAATAAACTATATTGATTGTCGATTAAATCAATGATGCAATTGATAAACTATTGAAGAAAATCATTTCGCAAAGTAATTTTTTCTCGGTCACTCGTGAATTACGTCAAGCTCAAACTACGCTTTTCTTAAGATCATTTGTCGTCAGGCAAAAGTCTTATGAACATTCAAACTTGAACTCATGAACTTATTGATAACTAATAATGATTATTTTGTGGAAATTATGTTCACTGAGGATACACTATAAAAACACACTTCTGTCTATTCTCAACGAACAACTTGATCCAAACCACAGTCCTCTCCTGAACCTAAAACCAGTTCCCAAAACCTACGTTTTATACATTTTTTTTTGTTATGTTCGTCTATACCTTTGTTATAGACAATGTAGGTATCAAATTATTTATGATAGGTATAGGCAATGTAGGTATAAATACTCCTTAAAACCTTTGAAGTTACTATGCTTTTGGTAGTTTTCCTGAACATTTTCTATATGTTTTGTGCAAATAACAATATCCTGAA
This sequence comes from Leptinotarsa decemlineata, assembly GCF_000500325.1. Classification (NCBI taxonomy): domain Eukaryota; kingdom Metazoa; phylum Arthropoda; class Insecta; order Coleoptera; family Chrysomelidae; genus Leptinotarsa; species Leptinotarsa decemlineata. The sequence continues at coordinate 11,143 of NW_019295598.1, forward strand.
AGAAGACAATTCGTACAAGTGTACGTATACAGGGTGTTCCTTAAACACATGCTAATATTTGAGGAGGTGATTATTAGACCCATTTTAAGAAAAAAACTTCCTATGGACGTATGTCCTAAACGCCTTAACTTTTGAGATACAGGGTGGCAAAATTTTCAAAAATAATCAGTTTTTTAATAATAACTGAGATAATTTTGTAGACATCTTTGGCATATTTGGTACATATGTTCCATGC
>NW_019295599.1:6939-17306 GCF_000500325.1 Leptinotarsa decemlineata
TATTTAGAAAAGAAACAAGCACGTACAGGTATATTCCTGACAGTTCACATCACTGTGGACAGCACAAACGTGCTGGGTTGAATTGTTTAGTACATCGTCTTTTGACTTTCCCTCTAACACATGATAGGTTCACAAAAGAAAGACGTACAATACAGGAAATAGCAGCCACTAACGGTTTCTCGAGGGGTATTGTAGATGACAATAAGGAAGAAGAAGTTTAGGTTAAGAATGAATGAAGTCTCGACTTTCAGAAAGGACAAAAACCAAGATAAATACATCTCAGTTCCATACCACCAATATATTCTTATTTTGGGCGTGTAATGGTGTATCGAAGTTTCATCTTCAGTAATTAACCATCGCCAGAACTCGTTCGTGAGTGGGTAACTGTCAACAGATGAATAACTAAATTCACTAGCTTGATATATTTTTGAAATACAACTTGCCTATTATGAAGAATTGAAATGCGTAATAAATGAATATAGTTGTTCATCGTAGGATTCTTCTAATTATGATAATTTCAGATTTTGAAATTATAAGTGGATGAGAATTTTTTAATCTAGTCGAGATATTTGTGATAAAATTTCCAATTCAAATCAAATAACATATGTGTGCTAAATAAGAGGTTTCTTTTAAACAACATTCTCCTTTTGAAACGTGTTTTATTGTCACAAATGGCTTTAAACGGTATTTTTTACTTCTCATCATGTAAGGTCAGCTTGCAACACGCCTAAAAAATAACCCGTCTGTTGAAAATTTAAAAGCCATCCATTGAAACTTTGGTGAGTCGTTTCCCATTCGGGGTACTAATACACATGTTTTTTTTTTCGTGAAGTTTTCGGATTTGATTATCCAAAGAGGAGGTAAGTAGATGACAATATGCATTCGAGCAATATTACAGTTTGCAGGTCGGGTAATTTTTTTACTGTTAACGAGGTGGGTCAGATTCGTTATTAGCGATCACTGATACTTTTTATAATTTTTTTTCAAGTTTCAGTAAAATTTCAGATATGCTGTATCTCCCGATTGAAAAAATGAGCGTGCTTACGCTTTTTGACGTGCAGAATACGAATTCGAAAGAAAAATTTGGTGCACCCTACCATTTCCAGAGTTACAGTCTTTCAAATTTGATAAAATTGCATTTTTTTGCACAATTCATACTGAAGATAAAGAATATTTATTTACTACATTAGATTCTCATCCTATTTCATATCCTTTGAAACTTATTGATATGACAATCAACATTTTTTCTTTAATAAACTTGATTTCCGGTGACATCTCCGGGGTGAGTGGCGGGGGATCACTGTCTCTCTCTTATGGGTGTTTGACAGTCCCCCGGTGCAGACCACACGGCACTCACCCAGTAAAGTTATCGGTCAACCACCCTATCCCGCATCTGCGGGCAACAGGCGTTGGCCGATTTCAAGCTAGATGTGTGGGAGAGGTGTCTCGCAAGAGCCCTCGGCGGTTACTCATCCAACGCTGGAAAGGTAACTTTCCTAACATGAGTGCCCCTCGGGNAAACTTTTTTTCAATAGTTTCAATAGTTTATAAATCGCTTACGTCAAAAAAGGTGTACTTTCTGGCAGTTTTGGTGGAAATACAACTAACGACTTCGGCTTTTTTCTTCAATACTCCAACTTTTTGTTGTTTGTTACATCTGTACAGTGAATTATCAAAATTAAATTCGCATTCTTCATTGCAATCGGTACAATGTATTTTTGACGCAAACACTTCATCTTAAAATAAATGACTACAGGCTAAAACAGGCTGGAACAACCTGTTGGGAAAATGCAAGGAAAAATAATGAATTGTGTCTTACCTGATAAAGAGATTGCTTTTCCAGGATGGATTATTTGCCCCCTCAGTGGAAGATACACGAAAGGTATCTGCTGAGATGTCGATCCTCCTACAAAAGGAGACAGGATACATTCTGAAAATAACATTGATGTTAATTATATAAGATATGACAGGTCGATACGTGATAAAAATCAATTATAACGTAGTCATTAAGAGATTTTCTATTGACAGTTTGTGAAAATTTGAATCTAAACATCATATAAGTAGGTACATGCAAGTCTCATCGAAATGAAATATATTTTTCAACAGTAGGATTCGGAATAAATTTATGACAAGGATCTTATATTTTGAAGAAAGATGGAAGTCTTTCGAATTACATTTGACAATTGTCTATTGTTGGTATAGTCTAAAGCGAAAGCCAATGGCTAAGCTCGAATAATGTCGCCATTAGAGCCAAAATTTCGAGAATGAAGTCAAAATTTTGGAATCAAAGTAGAAATTTCGGAATCAAAGTAGGAATTTCGAGTTCGAAGTCGAATTAACTCCCTAATTTCCGAGTTTAAAGGGGTTGAACCCAAAATTCCAAGATCAAAGCCAAAATTTCAAGAATAGAGTCAAAATTTTGAAATCAAAGTAGAAATTCCGAGTTCAAAGTCGAAATAACTCTCATATTTTCGAGTTTACAGGGGTAGAACTCAAAATTTCAAGATCAAAGCCAAAATTTCAAGAATGGAGTCAAAATTTTGAAATCAAAGTAGGAACTTCGGTTTCAAAGTTGAAAAAACTCTCATATTTTCGAGTTTAAAGGGGTTGAACTCGGAATTTCGAGATCACAGCCAAAATTTCGAGAATGAAGTCAAAATTTTGGAATCAAAGTAGGAATTTCGAGTTTGAAGTCGAATTAACTCCCTAATTTCCGAGTTTAAAGGGGTTGAACTCAAAATTTCAAGATCAAAGCCAAAATTTCAAGAATGGAGTCAAAATTTTGAAATCAAAGTAGGAATTTCGATTTCAAAGTTGAAAAAACTCTCATATTTTCGAGTTTGAAGGGGTTGAACTCGGAATTTCAAGATCACAACCAAAATTTCGAAGATGAAGTCAAAATTTTGGAATCACAGTATAAACTTCGGAATCAAAATAGGAATATCGAGTTCGAAGTTGAAATAACTCTCAAATTTCCAAGTTCAAAGGGGTTGAACTCAAAATTTTGAAATCAAAGCCAAAATTTCGAGAAGGAGTCAAAATTTCGAAATCAAAGTAGGACTTTCGAGTTCAAAGTCGAAATAACTCTCAAATTTCCCAGTGTGAAGGGGTTGAACTCGGAATTTCGAGAAATTGCGAGAATGAAGTCAAAATTTTGAAATCAAAGTAGAAATTTCGAGTTCAAAGTCGAAATAACTCATATTCTCGAGATTAAAAGGATTGAATCTCAAATTTTCGATATCAAAGCAAAAATTTCGAGAATGAAGTCAACATTTTGAGATCAAAGTAGAAATGTCGAGTTCAAAGTTGAAATAACTCTCATGTTTTCGAGTTCAAAACGGTTAAACTCCAAATTTCGAGATTAAAGCTAAAATTTTGAGAATGAAGCCAAAATTTTGGAATCAAAGTAACAATTTCAAAAGAAAAGTAGGAATTTCGAATTCAAAGTCGAAATAAATCTCAAATTTTCGAGTTTGAAGGGTTTGAACTCAGAATATCAGAATATCGAGGTCAAAGCCAAAATTTCGAAAATGGACTCAAAATTTTGGAAATTAAAGTAGAAATTTTGAGTTCAATGTCGAAATATATCTCAAAATTTCAAGTTTGAAGGATTTAAAGGCGAAAGTTTTCGAGTTTCAATAAAATTTTGGCATCAAAATAGTGATTTCGAGTTCGAAATTGACGTCGAAATTTTCAAACATATTCACATATGTACATTGTGCCTGTATTACCGGACTTGAATTATCTATATACAAGTTTGTGTGTATCAATAGGTCAGGTGACTTACAAATTTACGAGGGACTAAAAATCCATTCAATACCTTGGTCCAATGAATAACTATTCCACCTGCTTCAAACATCGAATCCAAATCAACATAAATAGTAGATGTCGATTTGGACAAAAAATCCCACCATTTCGATATGTCACTAATGCGTGCTGACTGACACAACAATAAATATCTCCAACATAACTTCCATTAAAAAAAGTTCATGGATGAATGCTTTCTGAATTGAAACCGTTACACCCAATAAATTATTCATAAGCTATAATTCTGGAGAATTCTGTTGAATATTTCAGAATTAATATAGACAACTAAATGAGTTAGTAAAAACCGTTGGAAATCGCTGAAAGAGTACCTATAGTTGAAGTTTCAAGTATATTATTCCATTTTCATTACAATGTGAATCCACAGAGCGGAAAATGGGTAGAATACGAGCGTAGGTTGGTGCAAACTTTGCATTGAAATTGAAAAGGGTATTCGGTATTAGGTGCGATCTGAGGTCGAGAAATTAAAGTGGATGTGTTTTCGAGAGTAAAAAACGGTTCATTGCGATTTCCGGTATTCATTCCTATGGAAGATTTGGACGGCATCTGACGATTTAATTGAAATCAAATTTGGTTGAGGCCTTCCCAGGGTTTTAATAATGTATGTAAAATTTATTATCAAAAGATAAAGATTCTTTAATTTCGTCCAACTTATCCATAATAAATGAAAAAAACCTTACCGAAAAGTGAAAACCTGAAAACACCTTAAAATTGAAAGAAAACTCTTCAAAAACACATCGAAAATATTACCAAAAAGAACTGCTATAATACAATACTGCCTGTTTTATACACAAATATTATCAAGGAACACTAAAGCGATTTACCAAAATATTTTTCAGTCCCGGTACGTCACGGCATCCCTTCCGAATAATTGAATAAAAAACAAACACAGTCAAACAGTAACGGGGACCAACTGGAGGCTAGCCTCCTCTGACGCTATAATTTCTGCAACTGAAATTACAAATCGGGACGTATGTCGCTGGATGGATCGGTCTCGTGGAGCCTGTGTTTTTTAAAGCGGTCGGAGGCTTGGCTCCCTTGCAACGTATGGCATTTATTATTTCGGGTTAATGGTTTATTCCTTATTCGTTCTTGGGCGGTGCGTTTGAGTTTTGTTGATGCAGGATGATACAGTGTGGTACGTACTACGTAGTGAGTGACAGGATGGACGATGACCTAGGAGGACAACTCCTCGGGAGGATGTACAATGGGTCACATGTGGCCTACATACAGATACAGATCGCATCAAGTATAACTTCTTATGGTTCAGGCTTTGCTACAGTTTCTGCTCTTCCACCACCTGTATTTTCATTAATACACCCAATTTCACATAATCTTGTATGTAGCACATGGAATTACTCTGTTAAGATATCTGTCCTGGTAAATTCTCCGTAATTCTTCCTGGGATTTAATCAAATACGTGAATGAATATCATTACGATGTCATCGATGACATAAGTAGATGACACTTATTCCGTGGCATAAAAAATCGTCATTTATGGTGAAGAGCCCTAGGCAAGTGCCTTACGGCGAAACATCGATGTCTACCAGTGAGGATGACAGTGTTCTATGTAAGTGAAATTTTTACCTTTCATCCAGTATATTGTGTAGTAATCCTGTGAATGATATCTGAGTCAATTCCATAAAGAATGTTTGGAATACAAACTGAGTAGAGAAGAGTGTTTTTGTATAATTCAGTGTTCATATGAAAGTATTTGTTTCGAAAGAATTTTTCTTTCGTGTAATTCAATGTTTCTATGGAAGTAGCTGTTTCAGGAGGGCTTTTCTTCCAGTTTGTGTCTGAAAGTTACTTCTTTGCATGATCTACACATCTATGTATTTAGTTACTTATTTGGAAATTTATTACTTCCTTCCTTTCTTTGGAAGACTTCCACATTTTTTTTGTATTAATATGGAGTAGTAGAAAGCTTTCTATCCCAAAGAATCAGTCACTCCTGAAAATATAACGCTTTCAATTAAAAAAAAATCATATTGTCTGTTTCACATACTTTCTTGACTAGACTGAATTTTCGAATTCAATTTAGTGGTTTCCAAGCTCATCAATTACGAACAAACAAAAAAATCAAATTTTTGTTCTGTATAATATTAGTATAGATGATCTCTCCTTTTCTGAAAANCGCAGAGCTTCCCGGAAGATTGAAAAAAGGCTAACATTACCCTCATACCTAAGGGACCCTTGGAAGAAAGAAAGTTTAGGTCAATATGCCTACTGGATGCGCCAGGTAAGACCTTTGAACACCTCATAAGGAATAGACTGGAGCTAGAACTGGAGAGAAATAGAGGCATTTCCGAAAATCAGTTTGGATTCAGGAAAAAAAGATCAACGATCGACGCAGTTAAGAAAATCGTAGAGTACTCCAAGGGGAACCCAACATGGGCGGTAATAATAGCGGTAGACGTGAAAAACGCGTTTAACTCGGCGGTTTGGAGTAAGATCTGTAATAGGCTAGTAGATATTGGGGTGAGCCAATACCTAGTCAATATGATATCTAGTTATCTCAGCAATAGAACGATTAAGATGGGTCAAATTGAGACTAAGATAACGAAGGGAGTCCCACAGGGATTCGTGTTGGGGCCAACATTGTGGAATGTGTTATATGATCCAGTATTAAGACTGATGTAAGATAGTGGCATATGCGGATGACATAACGGTGGTAGTAAGGGCCCAAAATAAAAACGAGTTAATAGAAAAGGCAAACCAAGCTCTAGACCAAATAGGTAACTGGATGACAGAAACTAATCTGGACATAGCACCTCAGAAAACCGAAGCTGTGATTCTGAAGGGGCCTAGAAATAGAGAAGGGATCCGCTTTCTTGTAGGGGAAACGGAAATCCTTCCAAAGAAAGCTATCAAATGCCCTGGCATAGTTTTAGATGACAAGCTGATCTTTAACGCCCATATCAGAAATATGGGCCCCAAAGCAGAAAGACTAGCTAACGCACTTGTAGACTCCTTCCAAATATTAGGGGACCTCGATTCGCAAAAAGGAAAGTACTAAGCAGCGTGGTCCAGTCCATTCTCTTATACGGTGCCCACATCTGGAGTAGGGCGATGGACATCAAAACATACTCGAAGATGATGTTGAGTACACAGAGGAGAATGGTACTAAGAGTAACTAAGAGAGAGGATAATCCCGATAATAGAACCGTGGATAGCAAGTAAAATTAGAACCACAGATTATTACATGACCCAAATTTCTTTCAGGGCATGGTTCTTTTAGAACATTTACTGTTCGCATTGGGAAAACCCCAGATACTTATTGTATGTATTGCGGACAAGAGGATACACCAGCCCACACATTCTTTGAATGCATGAGGTGGCATAACCTGAAGACGGATTTGGAAATGGACCTGAAATATCGACTTTTAATTTTGAAGAAATACATTCGTATCAGAAAGCGTTCAACCTCCGATCTCTGCCTGAATTTCCGCGAATGACTTGTTCTTTGTTTCGGGCACAAAGAACAGGACAAAAAAAACTTCAATCGCCGAAATCACAGTGAATATGTAGAAGGTCATGTCGTTTCCCATAGCATCGGCGAGATCCAAGTAAAACTTCGTCACCAAAAACGCCAGGAACCAATTGAACGTGGCTGCCGCAGAACTACACTTCGCCTTGATGTCTGGAGAGAAAATTTCAGAAGAAGCCAGCCAGGGTATGGGTCCTAACCCCACGGAAAAGGCGATGATGAAGATGACCAGAGAGAGAATTGGCAGGAACCCGATGTTCTCTATTCCGTCCTTATCCAGCACTTCGTGGTTCTTCAGGGAAAAAAACAGTCCAAGCAGGAACGAAGAAAAAGACATGCCTCCACCCGAAGCCATCAGCAGCACTTTGCGACCGGCTTTATCCATTGCCCACGCGGCGAAGAGGGTCGCTATAACTTGTACGACGCCGATGATGATGACACACCAGGGAGTTGGCAGAGAAGATCCAGCGTCGATGAAGATCTCCTTGCTGTAGAACATAACTGCGTTGATTCCGCTGAATTGCTGGAAGAACATCAAGCTGAAACAGATCAGAGTAGCCCTCTTCGAAGCCTTGGTCTTCATCGCGACCCAGAAGTTCTGACGCTGCTTGTCCTCCTCAATTTCCTTCAATATAGCCGCTACTTCTCCGCTTGCGTCATATTCCTCGCCACGGAGTTTTTTGAAATTTTTCTCCGCGTTAACGTTCCTGCCTTTTTTCAGATCCCACACCGGGGATTCCGGTTGGAAGAAAAACACCACGCCGAAGACCAGAGGCACGATGAGACAGGCAAAGTTGAAGACCATCATGGGCAAAGCGTAGCCAAAAACGCCGGAGTAGAGAATGCCGATGGTGATGAACAGCTGGAAGAAGGTTCCTAAAGTTCCTCTGATCTCAGTCTGGGCGATCTCGCTCGTGTATAGCGGAGCTATTACAGAAAAGGAGCCTCCGCCTACACCCACCAACACCCTTCCGACGTATACCATGGCGACGTGTTGGGCGAAGGTTATGAGAACCCAGCCGATAGTGAACGGGATTATGGTCAGAAGCACTGTCGGTTTCCTGCCTAGCCAATCAGCTATCCAGCCGATCGGGAAACACATTATCATGGCTCCTAGGTTCATGCACGATCCTGTCCAGCCCAGCTCCGTATCGTCCATATCGAGGTCGTTCAGTTTCCCAGCCTTGAGCTCATCTGTGATGTTCGACGTCCAGCCTAAGATGGTACCTGCTGCAAGAGATCCGATGCAGATTGACACCGCCGCAATGTATTGGTGAAGCTTTTTGCCTTCTGACATGACTTTCAATACGGTTTCTTTCTAATCTTCCACGGGTTCTTTGCGCGTTAACAAAAATATCAACAAAAATTGACTTTTGGATATTGACATTGACGTTTGGAGAATACTTCTTTCGGTGAAAACAATCAATAGTAGATAGAAAAAGACGATGATATCTTCCTTGACGATCAACGTTGAAGTATTTTTTTTAAGTCAATAGTATCCATATGAGCAGTATTTCAATATACAGGGTGTTTCCTAACTACGGTACGAAACTTCAGAGGTTGATTCGTTAGGTCGTTAAGAAAAAGTTCGGAGTTGCGGCGTGGAGGTTTAAAAAAAAAGGTAAATTTTTGTTTTGAGGACACCCGGCGATTTTGAAAAAATTTTTGCGTGTACTTACGCATTTTGATGCGTACATTACGAATCCGAAAGAAAAAAGCGGCGCTCTCCCTTATTCACAAAGTTACGGCCCTTCAAAGTTCTGAAAAGGATAACTTTTCAGCCTTCTTTTTCACAAAATAAACTATTTAAAAACACAATCATCTATTAACTAGGTCACTTTTACACCTTATTCCTCCTTATTCCTCCAACAGTTATTTTGTTGAAAGCATAAATGAAATTGTGGCGAGCATTGACTATTCAGAGTCATGGTGCAATAAAAACTTCAATTTATACAAAACTTTCTCAGAATTCAGATTGCTTTCGTTAAATGACCTACNAAAGTTGCTTGAAGAGATGAACAAAAAAAAATCCCATTTGATGCGGACTTTAAGTGTGACACTGTATAAAGGAATCACTATCGACAATTTTTGGAAAGGATGGAAACCTGCCATTTCTGAATGAAAGATTGTTTAGTAATGCAAGAGTTCTGAGCGCTTCTATTGGAAGATTTTCAATTATTTTGTATTGAAATTTCATCCTAAACAGATGTTGATTTATTCCTTATATCACCAAAAACTTCAAATAGTTCATCAATATTCGTATCATCCAATTGTTACGCTTTTGTAAACTTTCCAGTGAAAATTTCACAATGAAATGTTACTTGAATATTAAACATAATATCTTAATAATTCCGCTGTTCCACAATATTTCATTTGGACAAATGTTCGTCTGTCGGTTCATCGAACCAAGGCCAAAAGTACTAACGGGTAAGAGACAGATGGTGTGATGAGGTCCACGTGAAAAACGTGTCGAATTAATTATCGATACTGTGTTTCAAACCGCTTGAATTCCTAGTGGGACACCATATGGTCTACGAGCGCCAATCTGTGGATCTTCTACGGTAAACACAATCGGAGAAATATGTACGTTCGGAGGGATTTAAGAGCTTGAAAATACCATAAATCGGTCGATTGTTTTGCAGGATATCTAAGAAGAAATGGACAGCACACAGCGATAGTTGTTTGAATACAAGAGGAGGATTCTGGATCTCAGGCGACATAAATATTGATAATAGCTTTTTTTTGTATTTGGAAACAAAGGGTTATGAAGGAAAATAGTCAGTGGCCCTACTTGAAGACTGACACCTATCAGAAAACAACAGTCATTCAATGGCGACGGTTTTTTGACCCGAGAGTACAGTCACTGTATGCCATTGTCAACATTTCAAGTATTTTTCAGCACTTTATTCCATTTTCACATGAAATTTGGATAGCAGCATTTTAAACTGGGGAAATTGCTCCTCTGTAAATAGAGTGTTTACTCTACAGAAACATGCCATACGAATATTGGCAAAACTAGGCTCTAGAAATTCATGCAGACATTTTTTTAAAA
>NW_019295600.1:0-16540 GCF_000500325.1 Leptinotarsa decemlineata
TTCGACTGTTTGGTAACTCATTTTAACTTCCCGTTTTGTTGTACAATCCAGTGAAGCTGAAGAAAGAACACTCCAAGAAAGGGCCCTTTCAGAAGCAGGGATTTGTGCTAGAAATTCGGTGAGTTCGCTTTATGCCACAATTCATACAGTCCACTCTTGTTTTCATTTTCATTATTTTTTAAGTATTCGAAGACGCGACAGTATTTTTCGTCGCTTCGAGAACCGCGTATCTCCAGATGCTGATTCAGCATTGATAGTGATCAATGTCACCTTGGGTATGGATATAAAAATCAGTGATGACATATTCTGAAATGGAACAAAGAAAATCAAAAAGTCTTTGTTTAGTCATATTGAGGCGTATTGTCAGATGCCTTTTCAGCGTTGACATTGATTCATGTCACCTTGGGTATGAATAGTGCAACAAACACACGAATTCTGCTTCCTTTTCCCTTTTATTTGAAGTGCTACATGTGATGATGCGACTATTATTAGTGAAGATACAACTTAGTGCCCTTTTGACATCGTCTTCGTTTTTTTTCTCTGTCGATGAATTCTGCATTCGTTTCCATTTCATTTCATGTGCTGCACGTTGAGATCCAACTGCCATTAACGAAGATGTGGCTTGGTGTCCTTGTGACATACTGCGCCATCTTTGTTTTTTCTCTGCCGATGAATTTTGCATTTCTTCTCCTTTCATTTGACGTGATGTACGTGACGATTCGACAATTATTAATGAAGATGCGGCTTAATGCACTTCTGACATATTGCGCCATATTTGTTTTCTCTCTATCGATAAATTCTGCTTTCGTTTTCCTTTCATTTGATGTTCTGCACGTTGAGATTCAATTATCATTAACGAAGATGTGGCTTAGTGTCCTCCTGACATACTGCGCCATCTTCGTTTTTCCTCTGTCGATGAATTTTGCATTTCTCCTCCTTTCATTTGACGTGCTGTACGTGACGATTCGACAATTATAAATGAAGATGTAGCTTAGTGCACTTCTGACATGTTGCGCCATATTTGTTTTCTCTCTGTCGATGAATTCTGCATTCGTTTTCCTTTCATTTGATGTGCTGCACGTTGAGATTCAATTATCATTAACGAAGATGTGGTTTTGTGCCCTTCTGACATGTTGCACCATATTGGTTTTTTCTTTGTCGATGAATTATGCAATTCCTCTTCTTTCATTTGACATGCTGTACGTGACGATCTGAAGTTTTGTCAATGATTTTCTTTGCAATTCTTCCTAAGCTGTTCCACATTAGGCGCTCGATATTATATTTTTATAGTCTACAAATGATATCATTTGAAATGAGAACCCATATCGACCTGTTGCGACTAGTATAGCGAAAATAGGTTATGAGGTTCTTTTGGCTTCGTAAAATGATTAACTATATTTTTTGACATCTAAACGAATCCATTGATGTCAAAATCATCGGAATCGGACGACCGGAAGTGAAAACCAAAAGGGACCTGTTTTTGACGGATTCGAAACCTTCTCACCCTAAGGAATCCAAAAATACCATATGTTTCAGTATACGATGATTTTTTAATTTTCTTTGTTAATAAATTTTGCGTTTTGAATCAAACTTCTGCAATTGGAATACACTCGTAGTTGTTCATAACCCAACATATTTTAATTTCAAGTTTGTTCAATGATTTTCTTTGAATGTGCAATTTTTCATGCTATTCCACATTAGATGCTGTATATTATACTTTCCATAATATACAAATGAAATCATTTGAGATGAGTACCCACATCGGTCTGTTGCGGCTATTAGAATGAAAAGAGGTTATATAATCGGCAGGTTGTCTTGGCAAAACATTTACAGCCGCCTTATCTACAGGAACAATTAATTGCTACAATAGCAAGACATTTTCCTCCCAATATATTTTCTACTTTAGTAGGTGCAAAAGACCTATTTTCTGCTGTAGATAGGCTAAGACAAGCAGACTATTATTTTAAAAATAATGAAAAAAGATTCATAAATCAAAACAGTTTCAATCATGGGGGAAATGGTAAACCTAACACTTATACAAAACCTCATGTTAGGGTTAACAATTTCCAAAATGAAAAAATTGCTATTTTAAATGAAGTACAGGAGGAATGTACGGAAAACTTCGAGAATCTCCCCAACTAGGCTCTGTTGAGGGGGAAGAAAAAATGAATAGAGACACAATTCATATCAACAACTACCCCGTAGAAGACCTTTTAGAAGAATGTGAATTTGAGCATAAGCCAGAAGATATTCGTTCGCCCATCATAAATTTTTCTTTATATGTATACCAGTTCCCAGCTATGATTGATACTGACAGTACTATTTCTTTATTGAGCGATACCGTGTGGGCTCAGCTAGCTGATGTACACCGGATTATCCCCCATTCTACTGCATCCAAATATTACTTTTGAAAATTTTCAGAAAGCTTTTTTAAATCACTTTTGGAATATTAATAAACATTCAGTCATTCGCCAGGAGCTGGAGACGGCTAGGTATGATAAAAATTCAGGGTCTCATGTCACATACTTTTTGCAAAACATTACAAAATGCAAATACTTGCAACCATCAATTTCTAAGACAGCTATGATAGCCCTCATTGCCCGCCATTTTCCTGCCGAAGTATCATGCTGTTTAATAAATGCCACAACAATTGTAGATGCTTTACGTAATTTACGGCAAGTTGATTATTATTTGCGATTAGATAATCCAAATCAGACCGCGTATTCTGGTAACAATAATACAAGCTACAGAAGGGAAAATTCCCCTCGTAGAGCGGACATACGGTTGAAGAAATAAATTCCAACTATTTATGATTTTCTAGCATCTGAATTTGGGGATCGATAGATTGCTGTAACAATTATATTTTTTCTACCTCTAGTGGATATTTCAATGTCCATTATGTTAATATTATTATAAATTTCAGTCCGATTGAAAGTGTAATTCAATGATGTTTTCACATAAACTACAACGCCATCATTTTGATTATAGTGACTTTCATTATATAGCATGTCATATCCATCAATAGTGTATAGAGTTTGGTCAATAATATTCCATGTTTCAGTGAGAATCAAACAATCTATGTCTGAATTCAATCCTTGTAGAAAAATTTTAAACAGATCAAGATTTTTATTGATGCTACGAATATTCATGCTTAATATTTTGAAGTTATTGTTCAATGAATTGATAGTTAAAACATCAGTGCATTCCATAATATCTTCCAATGGATAAGTTATTATTTTGCTGACTTTGAAATCGCGTATATACTGATCTATTTTTGGGTTTAAGAATTAGCAATAGAGTAATAGAATTAGTAGTAGAGTAATAGAATATAGAGTATGATCAACAGATTAATTAATTAGGAGATTTTACCCAATCTGGGAATGCATAAGACAAGAGACGTGGTTTGATTTGGACATATAAACCTAAAGATGAACAGTGTGAAAACGCGGTGATTACTTCGATGTTGAGTTGTGGCTTGTGTTTGGCCGTTCGGTGGTGTTTTCCTTGATTGGTTTTTTGTCGTATTTGTTTTTGTGGTATTACGAGGGTTGTGTGTTACTTCCGTATATTCAAAGGTTTTTCTTCGAGGAATTTGGATATTGAGGGGTGTTACTTCACTTTCTTCTTTTTGGGTTTGTTTTTGTGTATTCAATGGTGTACCTGGGTCCCTTTGATCCCTTCAAATATAAAAGGGGTTGATTCTAGTTCGACAGCTGTATAAATTTGGTTGTCAACAAACAACTTGTTGTTTTTTATGAAACAATTTTTCTCTTCGTTTTGTCTAGCAAGATAAAGATGTCTTCTGAGGATTTTTCCTTCTTCTCTTTGTTCAACTGTTAAGTCACTTGCAATGTGAATTTGCTTACCTTCTAATTTACTGGCATTTTTCAAAACCATAGACTTCTTGAGGAAAGAGGTGAATTCAATTTTTAGCGGACTTTTTCCAGATTTACCTAAGGAATACACGTTGTTCATATGTTTCAGTTAACAATGATTTTTTCATTTCCTTTGTCAATAAATTCTGCGTTTTGAATCAAGATTCTGCAATTGGATTACTCTCGTAGTTGTTCATAACCCAACATCTTTCAATTCCAAGTTTGTTCAATGACTTTCTGTGAATTTGCAATTCTTCCTATGCTATTTCACATTAGGCGCTGGATATTATATTTGTTACGCCATCTTTGTTTTTTCTCTGTCGGTACAATCTGTTTTCGTTTCCCTTTCATTTGATGTGCTACACGTTGAGATTCAACTATCATTAACGAAGTGGAGACCCCAAAAAGGGCATTCAGGGAGGACTGGCAAATGACCAAGAAGGTGATAGATATGGAGAAAATTAAATGGGCTGTAAACTCATTTCAACCCTATAAGTCGCCGGGACCTGATGGCATATACCCAGTTATGCTTCAAAAGGGACCGGAAGTACTTTTCAAAAATTCGTGTATAATTCTTAGGGCAAGCTTAGAACTGGGACACATACCAAAAACTTGGAAACTGATCAGGGCCACCTTCATTCCGAAACCTAGAAAAATCGGACAGGACTCGGAGAACGCTTTGAGACCAATTAGTCTCATGTCATTTTCGTTGAAAACGCTAGAAAAACTACTTGATAAGCATATCATGGTATATTGGCTATACACGATGGTGGTTGAACCAATGATAACATACGCATCTCTGGTCTGGTGGCCAAAGATGAAGCAGGCGATCGCCATCAACAAACTAGGCGAGGTGCAAAGACTTGCATATTTGGGAATGACGAGGGCAATGAGAACTACCCCAACAGCTGCATTGAAGACACTCCTGAATCTACATCCTTTTCACTTTGTGATAATGGGGGAGGCCAGGATGGGCCAATTCAGAGTGGAAATCTCACCGAACTACAGAAGATCGGACCTAACAGAAATTTTGGAACAAGTGGAAGAGCACGTATTGAATGACACCATGACACCGAAGTATACCTTCAACACAAACTTCACGGCCAAAATCATGAGCCGTGAAGAGTGAAAGACCAATAGTCATCCCGAAAACATGTTTGGAAGAAACACCTGGTATACAGATAGATCGTAAACCAAACATGGAACGGGAGCTGGAATATACCGAGCGGATAGAAATCTAAACTAGAGCTATCCGCTAGGACTGTACACATCCGTCTTTCAGGCGGAAGTGTATGCTATCTTGAAGTGTGCAAGGCTTATTAAATTGAGACTTCAAAGAAATGAGCGGATCAATATTTTTGAAGACAGCAAGAGCGCACTAGGGGCTCTGACAAACCCGAAGGTGAGATCAAAACGGGTATGGGAATGCCATGAAGAACTGAATGAACTTGCAAACAGGAACAAATTAACTTTGTACTGGGTGCCAGGGTATTCAGGAATCGCAGGTAATGATAAAGCTGATGAATGCGCTAGACGCGGATCATCAACTTCATATATAGGTCCTGAACAAGCTCTGGAGGTACCAAAATAATTGGTACGGAACCAGATTAGGATATGGACCAATAAGAAGCACACAGAGTACTGGACAAAAGTACCTGGCAGCAAACACAGTAGAACCTTCATTAGGGAACCGTCCGAGAAAAGAACCGAAGAACTACTCCAATATAGTAGGAATCGGCTCAGAATAATTACAGGGTTACTAACCGGTTATTGTCCGCTTAGAGGACACCTGAACGAAATGGGGCTGTACAACGGAGACCTCAGCTGCAGATCATGCAACGAATGGATAGAAACAGCTCTACACATCCTATGCGTATGTGAGGCACTGAATCACAGGAGGCAGGCAATATATGGACGTACAAAATTACGCTCAGAAGAATATGACGAACATCCATGAACTGACATGTTGCGTCATCTTTGTTTTTTTTTCGATGAATTCTGCATTTCTTATCCTTTCATTTTACGTGCAGTACGTGACGATCCGATCATTATTAGTGAACATATAAATTAATGCCTTTCTGACAGTTGCGCCATTTTTTTTCTAATAACCCATTCATTTTCACAAATCATCACACATTTTCTACCACGCCACCATCTCCCACGCTGACTACGTCACTTTCTAAGTTTCAATGTTCAATCACTATTATTATTATTATTCTACCCTCCTTCTCCAGTTCAATTTCATCTATCAATTGAGGGATATTTGATTCCAACATTCTGATTGGCTGACCGACACCACTCTGTAACAGAAGTTAGACTGAGTGTTCCACAAAGTTCCCTTCAGGAGTCTGAAAATTTGCAAAACGAACCTTCATACGACAAAGCATGGATTTTAGTCATCTCCTGATGATACTTACTTGGTTAGCGAAACGCGTTAAGTGATGAATGACTGTCATATTGAAACACGAAAAACGGTTACGACGATAACGATGAAACGATAATGAATAAACACACGAAAAACGGTCGAAAACGCACCCAAATAGGTCGAAAACGCACGATCGCACGCGAAACGGTCGCACGCAAA
Organism: Leptinotarsa decemlineata; assembly: GCF_000500325.1. Lineage (NCBI taxonomy): Eukaryota > Metazoa > Arthropoda > Insecta > Coleoptera > Chrysomelidae > Leptinotarsa > Leptinotarsa decemlineata. The sequence continues at coordinate 6,460 of NW_019295600.1, forward strand.
ACGGTCGCACGCAAAACGGTCGAAACGCTTGTAAATAGATCGCTTTCCCCATTTTAGGATGTTAACTCCACAATACATAACTCCTCGACAACTTTGGTGCCATCTCCTCCTTCTCCTGATGATGCTAATTTGGTTAACAAAGATACGAGACTTAGTGTCCTTTCGACATGTTGGAAAGCTAGACTTCTGTTAAACCGGCATGTTTTATTGTCATATTTTTTCTTAAATCTGATTCATTATTATTAATATATCACATTCGCGCTTCCAATTTTCATCGAGTACTCCACGCTTATTTTCAAAACCGGCAACGCTACATTGCCCCATAAACAACGATTTATTTCACAACCGACAACACCTGCTGCGCTAAGAACGTAAAACTTCGATACCATCTCCATCTCTCTTTGCCTCGATTACGTCACACGCGTCTCTCGCTTTTACACACACATACACATCTTCATATGGAATATTAATTCTTTCACAAATCTAGGTATATTTTCCAATCTTCAACATGATAATAACGATTACAACTTCGCTAACATTCCACGGAAATCAGAAAAATGCGTTCAAGTATATGAAATGAGTCAATTGTGGTCCCGACAAAACTTATGCTGTAAATACCCATCATTCGCAGTTACTTTCAATATCTTACGTTGGTGTAGAGGCTAAGGACAATGTCTACCATTCTCATAACTATAAACTTTTTTTAATTAGGATCACGTGACAAGGAGGCCTGAGGAGCAGATTTTTAAACAGTTACGGATGGTTGGTTTCAAGATGCCGTTTAAGCTTTGCAGGTACAAGAGAGCTATTGCACACAATTTTACTGCAAATAACGCATTGTCCAGCTGGATTCTCAGCAATTCCCACAGGAATAAATCCGAAGGACAAATAGGATTCATCATATTTTCTCTTTTTTGAAATAGTTCTCTACTTTCATTCAGCCTTTTTGTTGGATGGTGTATTTTGTCGGTTTTGTCCAGCACCAGGGTCTTCCGTATTTACTTCCGTACTCTGTAATAAATTGTTAATAATCAGCAAACAACATTGATGAATAACCAGCAACAACAATAAATAACCTTTATCAATAATAGACAACAAAAATATCAAATGAAAATCAAAAGAGGTCATTGGCAAGACTGTATTGAATAGGACAGGTAAATAAAACTTCCTCACAGAATAACCAGCAACGGCTTCTTCTGAAATATTTTCTGTGGACTCTGCTGGTAAATGTGATTGAACACTTTTGGTACTTGCAAGACGTCCCGTTTTGAGCCAATTATTCATTATTATAAACTGAAATGACAAAAGAAAACCCCAGGGTTCCGCAGACCACCATTTAGGAACCGCTGAACTAGAGTACAGTTAATACTCCTTGTAACATTCAAGACCTTCTACCACATGTCAGTAGTCAGTCTGTCATATTTCCAAATTCTGACATGTAGCTCGATCATTTGACACACACGGTGTCAACGATGGTCTGAAAGAAATATATTTTCACAAATTTCAATCATTCAGAATTGTATATCAATCTTCGCCAATGTCATTCCTTCTTCAACATCAATGTAACCATCCTCCCATAAGATGTAAGTCATGGGCATGTTCATGAGCATGTAATAGATTTGATTTTACTGTATAAGTTATATCATTGTAGTTTCCCTGATGATTAATATAAAATTTTTCGAAAGCTTGGACTAACTTATAAGAGTACTCATTTACTTGCTGCAATACCCCACTATCCAACAGTTTCATATATACGTCAGTACCGGGCAGATGGTCCTCGATTGAAGACATGTTGTTGTGAACCAATTACTTGAGGAACAAAGAACTTATTCTGCGAACTTTATTTATACATTGATATTTTACTAACTTCGGTATACGACAAGAGGTGAACTATAATATTGTCTGAACTTAACTGTGTCTGTTATGAGTTATGACTGTGATTTTTATACAATGCGATATCATTATTGTGTTGTCGGACGCGTAAGAATAAGTGAACAAATTTGATAACATAATTGAGATCAGTTGAGATTAAATACATAAATCCTTGAATCTTTAGATAGGAATGTAAAGCTATCAACTAAATTTCCAAATATTGATATATGAATGCCAAATAATAATAATGGGAAGAAATACGGATTACGAACTTGACCCTTAAGTATACATAACAATCTATGATATGGAAAGGTATCCAACATCCCGGCGAACGATCAAAACTAGATTCAAACTGAAATTGAAACTAAAAAAATGATACTTAAAATTAAACTGAAAGGGTCTACTGTCACTATTTCACACTTTGAGAGACTTCTTGGGTACAAGAAGAGACCACGTGGTCTTGGAAAGAGGTTGATGTTACTGCATTCTCCTAAGTCGTCCTGATATGGGACTGGTGTTCTTGGTAGACTTTCTCTTCTTTTCAACTCGCTGAGTTGGATTGCTGGCCGGTATAACAGACTATGACTGACGTGATTGTGACTATTCATACAAATGTCAGCGAGTTTGGTTGGTTGGGGACAAAACCTCCCAATAATTGGAATCCAGCGACAATCACAACATCGACAACAGCAACAATAAAGAAATACCAGTATAACCATTGTCACAATGACTCCAAATACAATGTTGTACCATTTGGAGTATTTAAGGATAAATGGCTTATTGAGATTCTGCTGTAGTATTTCATCGAATTGTTTGAGTTTGTGCTGAGCATGTCGTAGATCGTCCAAGTAGATGATATCCAATTTTAGCGTTTCCATCTCACTTGATGAGGGATATTCTTGGATGTGGATGCAACAGTCATCTTGGGTGATTTTGATCTCGGCGATGAAATTGGTGAAAGTTGATGACTGATAAGTGTTGGCTATTAGAAGCGTGGAAAATGTATAACACTTGCATGATGCTCCCATAGAAAGAATTCCAACACCTTTCAAATGATGTCAAAGATATCTGTATTGTTAGAACAACTGATCGAGGCGGTGGTAGACTGAGTGAGCACGTAGAGCCATTGGTTGGTGCTAAATGGATGCCATAGTTCCATGATGGATTTGATTGTTTTCGTCGGACAATCAGATGGAATCTGGGTAGTCGGTTGGATACGTAAAACAACTTCGCAAACAGGCTGATCTGTAGTTAATTGGATGACGGGATGGTGACAAATGTATTCTCGTTCGAATAGTTTCTGACAACTAGAAAAGTCCTTTAATCTGCCAAACTGTGTTTTGATAGTACTCAGCAACATGTATGGAAACGGAGGATCAATAAAGGAATAAATGTTTGAATTATTGAAAGATGAAGACAATGGGATTAAATTAAATAAGTTGAAAGTTTGATCCCGTACTAAAGGAATTTTAATAGCAAATATCAAAATTGCGTTATTATAGATTACTAATAATTCAGATATAGAAAAATAATTGTAGATCAAATCATAATTATCAATTGGTATAGGAAATTTCATATTTGACTTCAATTTGAATTTAGATAATTTGTCTTTCAGATGTTTCGGTGTTATAACTGATGGATGTGAGATATTTTTTTTGAAAATAGTATAGATTGAATTATAACATCATATTCTTTATTCATTTAAAATGTTATATGAGATTATGAATTTGAATTTGGATTTTGAGTTTACTTGAGTTAGAGCACAACAAAAGCAATGTGACAGATCGAAGTAAATATCAAGTGTACAGTTGTGACAAATCACTTCTATTTCATTTATTTCCATTTCAACTAGTATCGTTTCGCCATCTGGTGAATTTTCACGGTAACTTATCCGCCGCAGTGAAGGCCGATTCCAGTTGTTTACAGTGCCAAGGACTGACTGTGAACACCTTGAATTCTCACTGTTTGTGACCTGTTGTCTAGATATGACCTCATCCAATCTTGGGCAACTCCACGAACCCCAAAGCGATTCTACCGTCCTTAATCATAAGTAGCGATGGCCCTCATGCCCTCCGGGATAGGCAATCAATATTTCATTTTGACGGGTTTTTTGCATTGGCAAAGTATTTCCAGGGTCAGGTTTTTTATGAACGGCTGTCGAGATTCTTTTTCGTCTCTAGAGACCTGAGTGAGAACGGTTTTTGATGCGCCATATTTGCTCGATTGTCCGAAGATTCTTCTTGTTTGCTCTTTAAAGTGAACTTCGTTCTAAATTACCTTACTGTGGTCCTTAAGGACAAGATTCACCGTCGAGTCCCGTGCCTGTAATTATTTTAGGTGAGTAATGGTTTTTATTACTATAAACGATGTAACACGTGTGTGTTACAGTTTTTATTAACTACTTTTAACTATTTTATTAAAACATTTGTAATTATTTTACAACTAAGTCAACAACTCTGTCTCCCCCTCGAAATGAAAATAGATTGTTTCGCACCTTATCCTGTGTCTCATTGGATCAGCAGCAACCCCTTTTCGAAAAACCCTGAGATTGAACCCTTACATCTGGCGAAAAACTTTGGGCTGTTTTTTTCCTGAAGAGACAAGAAAATGGTGTTGGAAAAGTCTCCACAAGGCCTGCAGTACAACTTGAGGAATCGGAGGCGAGACCAAGAGAACTGGCCAGAGAATGCAAACGACATTCCTGTAACAGAGAAGGTTCAAAGTAAAACGTCTGAAAATCAAGGTAACATATCTTTATTAAATATGGAAGGTGCTTCTCCATTACCTCTACCAGATCATCAAAGTAACGAGGGCAACTCCAGGAGGTCTTCTTTGTCATTTCACAATCCTCAATCTCAAACTAACGTTTCGAGACTCCATCTTCAGGACGAGCAATATTGCCTGAAAACTTTTCAAGAAGTATTGGGGCACCACAACTGAGTTTATCAAATCAAATAATAGTTTCAAGAGATGAGTTGGCCAATCTGATAAGTCAGGAAGTCACAAAAGTAATAAATAAAACCCAAATTAACCCATCAACAACTACCCCGTACAAGACCTTTTAGAAGAATGCGAATTTGAGCATAAGCCAGAAGATATTCCTTCGCCCATCATACATTTTTCTTTATATGGATACCAGTTCCCAGCTATGATTGATACTGGCAGTACTATTTCTGAATTGAGCGATACCGTGTGGGCTCAGCTAGCTGATGTACACCGGATTATCCCCCATTTTTTATGCAAAGGCATAAAAGAAGTGGGTGCATTCAAGAGTAAGTTTAGAAAAGTTATGAGCCAAGCTCTAGTCACTTTCACTTTGGAAAAAAAATCAATTCTCACATGAGTTCCTAGTTATCCCAGAATTGAGCTACCCAATCATTATTTGCAGTTGATTTTATGAGGCTCTACCACGCAAAGATAAACTTAGCAGAAAAATAATACATTTAACTGTGAACTGTAAAAATATAACAATAAAAGAAAATATTTTGAAACATGATTATGGTAACCCAAAACCCATGAGCATATCAGTGATTATAAATGATACTCACCATAGTAAAGTAAGCTCTTCTATTGTAGACTTAAATGTTTGTGAAATTGATGTTGAAAATGTGGCGTCAAAGTGTCTTGGCCTGTCTGTAGATGAAAAAAATTCTTTTAAAGATTTGTTGTCTGATTATAAAATGATATTTTCGAATAAACCTGGTAGGACAAATTTTTATGAACATACAATAGTTTTGAGAGACGATAAACCATTCTTTATCAAACCATACCCGATCCCAGTGGCTCACCGGGATGCAGTAAATGAAGCCATTCTTCAAATGGAAAAATGGGGTATTATCGAACGGGCGAGTACTCCATATATTTCCCCTCTTATGACTACCGTGAAAAAAACAAATGATATCCGCATTTGCCTGGATGCGAGACATCTTAAATCGGTTATTCAGCCTGACAGGGAGTTACCTTTGAGGATTGAGGACATTATCAAGTCGTTGAATGGAAAGAGATTTCTATCAAAGATTGATCTATCGCAAAGTTATTGGCAGATACCGATTCGACAGGAAGATAGGAAATATACTGGGTTTATGGTTGGCACAAAAACTTACCAATGGTGTGTTTTACCTTATGGTATTTCGACTGCTGTAGCATCCTTCTCCAGGGCCATCGATACAATATTTGGAGCAAAATTTTCTAACTTCTTGGTAACTTATATTGATGACCTTCTAGTTGCCTCATCGAGTGTGTCGCAGCACCTGGATCACCTGAAAAAGGGTTTTCAACGTTTGAAGCTGGCTGGCTTTACAGTGAAAGGTTCGAAATGTCAGTTTTTTTCAGACCGAACTGCCTTTTCTAGGTTATATTATCTCACCTACGGGGGTTCGTCCAGATCCAGAGAGAGTGCAAGTAGTTGTGAACTATAAAATCCCACAAAGTATAAAGGATGTTCAGAAATTCTTGGGCTTATGTAACTATGATAGGTCGTTCACTCCTAACTTTGCCGTCTTATAAGAACCGTTGACTTCTTTATTACAAAAAAAAAATCCTGGAAGTGGAACCAGCCTCAACAAGAAGCATTCGAAAATTTAAAGCGTGAATTACAGAATGTGACTCTACTCTACCATCCAGATCCAGAACTTCCCTGGCACATCACCACAGATGCTAGCGAGTATGGGATAGCTGGACAACTTTTTCAAGTGAGGGACGGCGGTAAATACCCTGTTGCTTGGGCAAGTCGTTTACTATTGGATCGTGAGAGGCGCTAGAGTTCAAATGAAAAGGAAGTTTTGACTGCCGTTTGGTGTATCACCCGATGGAGGGTCTATTTGTTGGCACAACATTTTCACCTTTATACTGATAGTCGTACTTCAACTTACCTCAACACCTGTAGGTTACTTTCCCCTAGGATTACCCGTTGGGCCCTAGCGCTTCAGGAGTATTCTTTTAAGATTTATCACGTTCCTGGTCACGAAAATGTTGTGGCTGATGCCCTCTCCCGACATGCCTGTGTTCGATTGCCATCACCCTCTGACAACTGTTCCAGAATTTTTTCTTTAAGGCTGCCGGATCGATTCCTAAAAAAATAAAAAATATGAAAAAAATTCAGTCCGAGGACAGTGAAATAACACAAATTAAGAATTCACTTCTGGATAATACCGAACTACAAAAGAGGTTTATCCTCCATAATGATATTTTGTACCAAAGAGGGTCCAGTCAGGAAAATGTGCTGTTATATGTCCCGACCTCGATGGTGGGGAGTTTGTAATAAATTATCATATTGCCATAGGGCATTATGGAGTCTATAAAACCTGGCTGGCCATGCGAGACGAAGTGTATCACCCTAATTTACAGAGGATTATCAAAAGTTACGTGAAATCCTGCGACATTTGCCAAAGAGCAAAAATTTCCATCCTACCAGATCCCTCACAAAAGCAAATACTGCCAGAATCAAAGGATGATTTGCTTGCTTTAGATATTTTGGGTCCCCTAGTAAAGAGTCGTAGTGGTGTCTGTTTTATTTTCGTCATCTTGAACGTATTCACAAAGTATGTTACCCTTTACTCACTAAAGAAAGCCACTAAGCGAGTCATGTTGAATAGATTAACAAAGGATTACTTCTCCCGTCATGCTAGGGTAAAACGTATACTTTCAGACAACGCATCACAGTTCACCTCGACGTTATGGAGGGACACCATAACCTCACTTGGGATAAAATCAGTTTATGTCTCAGTACGACACCCGCGCGCTAACCCATCGGAGAGATGTATGCGGGAAATAGCCCGTATTTTAAGGACATACTGTCACAACCATCAGACCAAATGGGCTTTTAACTTATGAACTCTGTCGTTCATGAGTCCACTGGATTCACCCCCGAGGAACTTGAGTTTCGGGTGCCTCGAGAAAAGCTACTACCCGATCAGCTAGTGCCACCTGTTGGTATCAACCTCCCGGCAGGGGATAAACTCGTTCTAGCAGGGGAGACAATGGAGTCCAGGGCTAAGCGTAGAGCGGTCATGTACCCGGGACGACCCTATCGGAAGTTCATTCCTGGTGACCTTATTCTCTTGAAAGCGAACAATATATTGTCAGCCCTGAAAGTTGAAACGAAAAAATTATTATTAATTTTCGAGGGACCTTATCGAATAAAAAAATGTATTCGGGATGATACGTACCTTCTGCAAGGGTCGGATAGCGACTGTGAAAGAGGAGTTTGTCACGCCTCGCACCTTAAAGGTTATAACAAGCCGCCTTGACGTGTGTTTTCCATTGTTAAAAGTTTGTTTTGTCTATTAAATGTTCGAAATGTTTCTACAGGTGCCACTTTAACTTTTGTTTTATGGACACCTGTTTTTTGTCTGAAGGGGGGACGAAGATGTGACAAATCACATCTATTTCATTTATTTCCATTTTAACTAGTATCGTTTCGCCATCTGGTGAATTTTCTCGGTAACTTATCCGCCACACTGAAGGCCGATTCCAGTTGTTTACGACTGCCGAGATTCTTTTTCGTCTCTAGAGACCTGAGTGAGAACGGTTTTTGATGCGCCATATTTGCTCGATTGATCGAAGATTCTTCTTGTTTGCTCTTTAAAGTGAACTTCGTTCTAAATTACCTTACTGTGGTCCATAAGGACAAGATTCACCATCGAGTCCCGTACCTGTAATTATTTTAGGTGGGTAATGGTTTTTATTACTATAAACGATGTAACACGTGTGTGAAGTTTTTATTAATTACTTTTAACTATTTTATTGAAACATTTCTAATTATTTTAGAACTAAGTCAATAACCAAATAAGTACTCTGTCTCCCCCTCGAACTGAAAATAGATTGTTTCGCACCTTATCCTGTATCTTATTGGATCAGCAGCAACCCCTTTCCAAAAACCCTGAGATTGAACCCTTACACAGTTTTGTCTCACCCTATATCCATGTGACCGGTTGAGAAGTTTCCGTAGTCTGAAGTCCACTGTTTGCCACTCCGAAACTCGTCTTTCTCGATGGAGATGATTCGTCGTCGTCTCAGAAGTTGAAACTTGCTAAATTTGCTTGAAATATCAGTTTCATTCTGCTGATTTTATCGGTGATGTCTTCCAAGCTTGTGACGATGATCCTACCGTAACTGTGCCAATTTTGGTGTTGTGAACCAATGTTATGTTATGAGTTATGACTGTGATTTTTATACGTTTCGATAACATTATTGTGTTGTCGGACGCGGAAGAATAAATGAACAAGTTTGATAACATAAATGAGATCAGTTGAGATCAAATACATAAATCCTTGCACCTTTAGATAGGAATGTAAAGCTATCAACTGAATTTCCAAATATTGATATATGAATGACAAATAATATTGATGAGACGAAATACGGACTTTAGATTACGAAGTTGACCCTTGAGTAAACGTAACAATCTATGATATGGAGATGTATCCTACAATGTGAAAAACCAAAAACAGTACTAGGGAGAAAAGTCAAGGTTAGCGACTGAAAGTTAGATTGATTCCTCATCAATTGTTTTGTGTAATTTCAGTAGAAGTTTTCTTATCTCTTTGTAAATTATTTTTGCTTTGTTCTTATGTAATTACGTAATATTGTCTCTTGACCTTCCTCGCCAATAAATCAGAAAAGATATCATCTCTTGTTTTATTAAGCAAATCAAAGTGGTTGAGTAAATTATCTCAGTAACGAGGGAGTGGGGTCGATATTTGTCCTCACAATAGGACCAAACACTTTAACAAGAACAAGTGAAACTCACCCTCGATAGAAAAAGTGTTTCCGTGCGAAAAGAAGTAGAGAGCAGCACGTCAGAGTATCAAGGTAGGTAGAATCTAATGTTCTTCTTGATTCATATAGAAACCACAAGTTGGTAACGTAAGATTCCTAAGAAGTACTATCCATATTTGAAGCAAAAAACTCAATTTGAAATTTGTCAATAAGTATTTCGATATCGATTTCTAGAATCTAGAATTAGATATTTTTCTCAACGCTCAAGTCAGAAGTCTCCAGTCAGTATTAAAGCTAAACTTTATTCTCGTTTTGAATATCTATGAAATAATACAGAATAAAATCAATCAAGCCCTTATATCACTTTCTCCAATGCGAACTCACAATGTAACTCATTTTCGAAAATTTACTACAATCAAGAGGTAATGGAAATCAACCCTGCATTAACATTCAAGAAAGAAAGCACCATTTACCAAAATTGTTTAAGTAAAAG
>NW_019295602.1:0-13105 GCF_000500325.1 Leptinotarsa decemlineata
CTTAAATATATTTTCACTGAGGCAATGCAAAAATTATTTCTAATATATTCGAACCCATTCAAAAGCACGGCACTGAATGTGACCCGATTTTGCAATTATAATCTCAGACACATTATTGAAGCTATTTTTAATCTCCAAGAATTCTTGCCTAATAAATACAAATATTGTGAGTTATTGAGAACATTCAGCATCATTTTATTCATTACTTCTTATAATAAGTGATTTACGACAAAAAATATTTATTTTAAAAAATGTCGCGAATCAACTAGGTAACGTTTATTTATAACGCTGGATCGAGAAATCTTGGCAAGTATTCAACATACAATATAAATTGTTTGGAAAGTGAGTGGGATATTTAAAAAAATCTCAGTGAATTTTTTCTTCTGAAGCTTTAAGTTTGCTTCACGATATCATAGCATGTCACTTCGTTAGGAAACGATCATGCTAGCAGTAATCAATTAGTTTCTTATACATTTTCATTTTCGCTATTTCCAGTTGTCCCCTATTTGTGTGATTTTATTCATCAATACTCCTCTTGAATATTACTGGAGTTTTTTCAACACCAAACCGTTATTTTAACACCTGAACTTGTGTTTCGGTGACCAAGTGATCATCTCCAAGAGGAAGATCAAACTCATCATACTTCCAAAGCTATCCTTATTTATAACATAGATACCTATTCAAGGTACCTGCGTCTTGAGTGTCTTAAATTAATTTCACAATATTGCTTTATCTAATTGTCTTTAATTAATTTCACAATGTGTCCTAATGTAATAGTTAGGTGAATCTAATGATTAAAATATTAAAAGCTATATAAAATTAATTTTACAATATTGCCCTATCTACTAGTCTTATATTAATTTTACTATGTGTCCTTGTTTATCAGTAAGGTAAATCTGATAAATAAAATATTATTTTAAAAACCATCAGTTTATTGCTTTTGAAATGAAACTATACTTCCAAATTTCATATGAAATATTCTACTGTTTTGTTTTAATTGCCCGAGCGATTGGTGGTGCGGGTCTGTCTAATGGGTGACAATGTTTACTCAACCCTACTCATTGAGGTCTGAAACATTGGGAGATTGGATAATGAGAATGATAACTACTGCGGCTGAGTCGCAAAAATGCAGAAAACTTAATGTCACTCCGTTTTGCAAAAGAACTGAACAGCTTGAAATATCGAGGAACTGATTAAGTTCACCAGTAATGTTAGCATCCTAGGAAGCAAATAGTTTGGTTGTTTACGAAATCTAATATATAAAAATGGATGTTTGTTGGTTGGTTGGTAAGTGATAAACTTCTACATCGCTTAACCGATCGTGATGAAACTTGACATGTATAAGTAATTTTTCATAGATACTACAACTACCAAATTCTACGCGGGAGAAGCCGCGGGCAACGACTAGTCTTATATATAAAAACTGATGTTTGTTGGTTGGTTTTTTGGTTGGTTGGTTGGTAAGTGATAAACTTCTACGTCGCTCAATCGATCGTGATGAAATTTGACATGTATAAGTAATTTTTCATAGAGAAGGTTTTTATGCTATCAATTTTTCTGTAACTCGCCACTAGATGGCGGTGTAGAACAATTTTTGAAAGCACTACGCACGACTGAGTTCGTTGATTCTGATTCTATCAAAACATTGGAACAGCAGCGATACAGCAACATAGTAATAATTAGAACTACAACTACCAAATTCTACGCGGGCGAAGCCGCGGGCGACAACTAATCTAATATATAAAAATGGATGATTGTTGGTTGGTTGTTTGGTTGGTTGGTTGGTTGGTTGGTAAGTGATAAACTTCTACGTCGCTCAATCGATCGTGATGAAATTTGACATGTATAAGTAATTTTTCATAGAGAAGGTTTATAGGCTATCAATTTTTCTCTAACTCGCCACTAGATGGCGCTGTAGAACAATTTTTGAAAACACTGTTCTATAACGCTGCGCACGACTAAGTTCGTTGATTCTGATTCTGTCAAAACATTGGAACAGCAGCGATACAGCAACATAGTAATAATTTGAACTATAACTACCAAATTATACGCGGGCGAAGCCACGGGCAACAACTAGTACATTATAAGTCACAGAACAATCTACAATATACAATAGATACTGACTGCTAACTTACGTCATCATTTTTTTTGTCACCAGAATTAAATTGTATGTAAAAATGTATATCCTTGGAATTAAATATGGGGTATATAAAAATGACTGTTGATCCACTAATATTTGAATTCATATACTTCTGAAACTACAACACATATTCAGGCGCCCATCTAACCCAAGAGTAATTTACATTTGCATAAAATTAAAATTATCCAACTACTAACCTACCGCTTTATCTCCACAAAGTTATAAAACCGAATGAATTTATAGACGTTTTAGCAGTGCCTATCTAATTAAACTATCAATTACCGACAAAGAAGCATTTAAAACATATAATGGAATGAAGAACTTTGTCTATAAACCGCTCTGTCTCAAAACTAGCGTAGGAGTGCTCTCTGCCTACGTTATAAGGTATGACATATATATCACTATGGGGTTATTACTTCTAGAAGTTTTCAACATCATTTCATTGCTTGTGATTCGAGAGTTTCTCTTTTTCTTTGTTACATTGAAGCGTTCATCAGGTATATGTGATAACCGGGAAACTGAATAGGCCAGATGGATAATATATTTTCAAAATGCTAAAAATAACTTTTCAACTTGATTACCTATCGCTCAACAATCCACTTTTCGCTAGCGAATCATTCAATGCTTTCAAATTATCCTAAAACGATTAACTTGAAATTTTGCATACACATTTAGTTTGGGTGACAATACATGGGTACTGGTTTAGTCGAATTTAAAACCTCTCTCAAAAATGGAGTCTCTCGACACGCATTTCGTTAACTAAATTAGCATCATCAAGAGATGACTGAAACTTTACTAACATTCTACAATATTGAATCTTTTCAAAAAATTATTTTATGATGTTCAATAGTTATTGAACGTATCAGACTCATATTTAACACTGATTTTTTGTTAGGCGATGATATTTTTTCAGAAACAACTCAAATTATTCAGACAATGCCAAACGCCAACAGCATTGAAGGACAATTAATGATATGCCTCTGTACAGAGCATTTGTATGTCTTGCAAGAGCTGTAGTGGGGGTTACATTGAAAATGAGTTTGTGCACATTGGGGCGGGCTCGCCATAACGTTTAGCGCTTGCTGTAACTTGTGTTTTTTGCAAAAAAAATTAACAGAAGATTTGCTTTGGTAATATCCTCCTAGAACTTAATGAATTATCCAAATAGCAAAGAGCAAGCAAACAAGAGCAAGTTGTCTGTTAAAAGAGGGATTTATGAAAGACTAAACAATTCGATATGTAGAATCAGGCATCTGTCGCTATTCATACTTCTCATGCCACACTTTTTTCCAAACTTTCGAAACCATCCCAAAATTTAGTGTCCTGTCACGATCTCAACAAATTTGAGCAATGTTCATTATCACTTAACCTATTCATAAAACACTATTCAATGTGAGATTTTCACTTGAAAGTTTACAAAACCGCGACATGTGTTTCGATAGGTAGGAGATCATCATGAAAAACGATAAATAAAACTTTAATCGTTTTTTACCACTTGTATTTGCAACTAAGATCACTGCAGTTTCGTCCTACAAAAACGTTTTCAAACGGATATAATAAACTTAGTTTAATGTATAGTTACAAATGCAATTGGAAAAAAAACATAGAAAGTTTTATTTGTCATTTTTCAGAAAGTAACAATCTCCTAAAAATGTACTCCCGCCATTTTTTATTGAAAGTACTTCTGATGTTCTTCCTATGAATGAATTCCAAACTTCAAGCATTTTTTGTTACTGAAGTGGTTCCAGTTAGTATTCAAAAGTTCAAAATGTAGAACAAAGTATTGTTCGTTCTACATTTACATAAAGGTTTTGGATATATTTGGATTAACTAATTCGGGAAATGTTTCGTGCTAATGAAGAAAAGTATAAATATCTAAGATGGATATACTGAATGAAAGAACTATTCCAGTTAAATTTCGTTTTTTCCTTTCTGAAAGAATGTAAGTGCTATCTCTGTAAAATCTAGCTTATTAAGAACCTCTTTTTGCTGTTATTTATCAAGGATCATTCACATACCTGAGCAACAAAAATAAAATTTATTTCTTCTGGACCGGACACTTCCAATTAACACCTTTGATCGTTCCAGAAAAAAAATTCAATTGGCGATGCATTGTCTAAGATTCTTGGGCTGACGCATCCGCCAACGAATTTAAATATGAATTGAAAATAAGGAAGACGCAATGATTCGCGAGCAACAGTATTCAATGGCATTTATCATAATTTAACAAAGTAATCCAGCACCATTGAAATATTACAGTGCTCAGTTGCATACATATAATTTATGCGGTAGTGCTTTGATTTAGTGACGACAATTTAAATAATTGTCCATTGAGGGTGGAATGGGAGGATAAACATTATCCAGCGGTGACGTGATTGTCATGGGGATAGGATTTTCATGTATCTTCGCCTCAAATGAAAGTTGTAGTGTCTATATACTTTACATGAAAATGATTCATTGAAGAGAAATTCAATCATTCAAACCCATTTATCATGTGTTCAAAATTCAACAACGAGATAAACAACACATCATTGTTAGTGTTCCGCACAAAAAAGTGGAGCAGGAATATTATCATAGATCTGAAATCTTTAAAGAATAAAGCCTTTCAAAATCTTAATAATCAACTCTGAGAAAGTTCAAAATGTATATTAATTGTGACTTTAGTTGATATACTTTACGGAAATTTTATTTTTCAATCGTCAAGAGTGGAAATTGCTGTTGTATTCAGTTAACTTGAATTTTTCCAAATTTGTCGAAATCCAAAAAATCTTCAGCAGCTTTGTAAAAACGTATGTGTCAAATTATGATCATTCAACTTTCTTCAAGCATAGAAGAATAATAAAAAATGTACATGTACACCTTCGAAAGTCATTTGAAACTTTACAGCGTTTTCAAATTATATTCAACGATTACATAAAGAAAACTGAGAGAAGATATATGTTAGAATCAATTTCGGTATGATTTTTTTCGTCAAATTTGTGTAAATAAAACAGTAAAATCACTGATTTTCAAAAATTATTCATCGAAAAAAATTAAATGATTTTTCTTGAGTCTTCTTTTTCAACTATGCAATGTAATTTTTCAACTTTGCTAATTGGTTGAATGGTATAATAGCGTAAGCTGAACTCCGTCAAGATGAAAATAAAGACCACTTATTATTATAATCATTATTATTTTTTGTACCGTAGTATGCGCTGGTCAGACCCTATCCCTCGTAGCCCCGATACATTCGGAAGGGCGCGCCAGCATTAACAACCAACTACCACTCCCCACACCGTGAGATAAGTGATCATTTGGTCCGAAACTCATGTGCCCTGAGCAAGCGCAGTGAGCCAAGAATGACAGCCTCCTACTGCGTCTGTACGGCTAAGATTTCTGCCTCAGTGCGGCAAGCAGTTATGATTTTAAGATTCGAGAATAGAGAGGACATCATTTTAACAAGGGCTCCAATAACCAGAACAACTATCTTGACAGAGTGGTCTGGATAGAGTCTGCGGAGTTCGAAGAGAAAGTCTCGATATTACATCCGTTTTTCCTCAACTTTTTGGACGATATTTGTCTCGCCAACGTGGAAACTTCACGACAAATATCGTTTTGCTCTGGTGGTCGAAAAGGACTACATCATGATTATTAGCTTACATGAGCGCAAGGGCGGGGAACGAATAGTTCCAATAAATTCAGCACTTCTCGTTCCCGACAATGGATTCAATATCCCCCGAAGCGTAGGGCAACACCGGCGTCTCTTCAATATCGTGAGAGTGCCGTAGATGGACCTCTTAGGGTCGCGTTATGTCGATGGATATAGGCCGAGACCGTACATGCTGGACATGCTGGACATTATTTTTATTATTATCATCAGTATTATTATTATATAATAAGCTACTAAACATAGAAACTTACAACTAGCTACTTTTTGAAAACTATCCAGCCCTTATACATGCAAGCTTGAAACTCAAACTCATATACATTATATATAAAAAAAAGGATTTTATGAAAAATCTCATAAATACAAACAAGTCTGGGAGTAAAAGTGTTCTACTAGACCTCAGACCCCAGGACACAAACTAACTTATCTGAAAGGCCCGGATAGTGACAGAGAGAGTCTTCGAAAATTCAGGAGACATCTAAGGTCAAGCCGCAAAAACACATACTTGAGACTCCATTGTACAGCTAGTACATATAGTCAATGCTATAATCAAACACCAAGACTACCTAGATTGTCTGAAGCATGTGGAGGTAGTTCCCATCCATAAGTCTGGAAAACGGAAAAATCTTATCGATAGTTATCGCCAGATCTCGCTGCTCAGTGCGGTGGCGAAGGTCATTGATAAGATTCTCTTGAGTAGACTTCTTCGCTTGGAATATAGGATGAAACTCATCCCCGAGGAGCAATTCGGGTTCCGACGAGATCGTAATACAACTTCCCAATTGATCCGGATTGTCCACGAGGTGGAGGAATCCTTCAACCAGGGAAAGAATATAGTTATGGTCCTGTTGGACATCCAAAAAGCTGTCGATAAAGTTTGGATAGAGGGATTTGTCCCCAAGATGTGGTCTGCAGGCATGCCCTTATATGTGATTAGGATTATCCAATCCTACCTGAGCAACCAAACTTTTCATGTGAGAGTGGATCAAACCACATCTACGAATTATCCAATAAAAGAAGGTGTCACGCAGGGGTCATGCCTGTCACCTCACTTGTATTCTCTATGCATGCCCGACTTTCCGATGTTTCCAAAAATGAATGTGGATATATACGCAGATGGCACTGCGATATACATATTCGTTCTCGAGCGACGTGGCGAAGCAACAGCTTCAGATCCACCACGACAGGTTGGTCGTGCCGAACTTCGAGCGTAACAAAATCGAGATTAACCCTAACAAAACAGAACTCGTCAACTTCATGAAAACATTTACTAACGTGAAGATATTCGGGCAGTTGTGAGTAAAGGGTTATTGCATAGACGAGCAGAAGAGCGCGCGATATCTGGGAGTTATCCTAGATGGACTCCAGAATTTTCAGGAACATTTGAGCTTGGCGATCCAACGAGCGGGTGATGCAATCAAACGCACGTACCTGCTCATTGCACGAAACTAGAAGATTAGTGTTGACAACAAGCTACTAATTTACAAAAAAGTAATCAGAACAGCTATGTTTTGCGCTTGTCCCGTATTCTGCAGCCTCAAGAGGACTCCTCTGAGGAGACTCGAGACGATACAGAATAAGGTGCTCCGTAAATGCACGAACAGTGACAGATACATTATTTTGAATGATCTGTTAGATCTGGCAGGAGTCGCGACGGTCACTGAACAAGTCAGGAGGCTGTCATATAAATTCTTCAAGTTCTTTCTGCCGAAAATCCCGCTTAGGCGCTTAAGGGTTATCATAGTGAGCCCCGAAAACACAGGCTGATATATGAAATGCTAAATATCTTCCTTGAACGCCGCGACTGCGATCGCGCTCAATTCATGGAAAAGCTGGCTAAAATAATTCACTTATTCTCGTGACATCAGAATTACTCTTTCCTGTTTTTATCTTGAACTCTTCCCAGGGGGCTAGTGATAATCCTGTAACGGGTGGCAGAGAGCCACCCGTTAACACCAGCGGGGGCGCCTCCCATTGGCCTGTGGTGGGTCGATAAGGTGGCGCTTCACTCTGTGGACGTCCTGGAGCTCTATATTGAAGGTCTCATTCTGCTGATCCTCCCCTTTTCTTTACCAACCCTTTTTCTGCCCCCCACCCACTTCCGTTCGTGGAAGAGATATAAATATTGTATATATACTCTGTACATTGGACCTTAGATTAACTAGTAGAGAAATAGACAATAAAGAATTTTTCAATTTTAATTCTACCGATGAGAAAGTCATCGAAGTGTTTTAAAAGATGGTAGTCGGTTGGCGAGAGGTCTTGGGTGGATGGTGGGTGAGGCAGAACTTCGACGGTCAATTCGTTTAATATTGTGACGGCGATTTTTGAAACGTGCAACCGGCGCTGTCTTGGATCAGGATCGGACCTATTCAGTTCGCTAGTGCCGGCTGCTGCTGACTCAACTTTCGGTACATTTCATCGATTTCCTCACACTCTGCTGTAATGGGTTGGCCCGGTTGAATCACACCAACTGCTGATCATCATACAGTAACCACGGTCTTTGGTAAATGCCTGGTTACCGTTTCGGGCTGTTTCGGTATTACATTTGAATTTTCTCTCCTGTCCGATTATTATAATGCAATTTTGTTCATGAAAGTTTTGGGTGAAGTCTAGCTCACAAGTTACCTCTCAGGCCAACTTTTTTCTCTGCATCCGGAAAATATGAACGAGGTATCATTCGATTCTGAATAGCGTGTAGATGATTTTTGAAAAAATCAAGTGCCACTAAAATGTATACTCTGGTTTGCACAAGACACGCCCACTTTCGATCTTTAAAGAAAATATTATTTCAATTTATTAAATATCAAAATGAAGAATTGAAGACTACTGGATAAATTAATGATCATCAATAATCCGCGGTCAAAATATTTTTATCGTGATTGTTATTTAATAAACACACATTGTCTAATATGAAATAATATGATTTGAAATCCTTGAAAGAACAAATAAAATTGGAAATTAAAATAGCTGAAAATAACAATTGTCAAATAAAAAAAAACTTAGTTGAAATTATAATGGAATATAAATTAGGCAAAAAATTGAAAATTGAACAATCACAATGAAAAATTGAAAATATTTCCGAGTTACTCCACGACGTTTCGTCTTGAAATTTTTTAATTTTTTCATTTCAATTCATTCATTTCAGGATTTTTTGCTTGATATAATTGTTATTTTAATTTTCAATTTTATTCAAAATTGCTGCTGCTTTATATAAAGTTTATAGTAAACTACCAGTTACTTGTACAGATTGAAAATCACTACAAGAAAACTGATCTAGAAGTAACAACCAAGTCACGATTTCCTACCGTTATTATCGAAAGTGATACCACAAGATCTCAAAATTGTATCGATAAATTTTCATTTTTTTACGCAATACGCACAATACCATGAGAACAACCAGCATGATAAAGCTACGAGTTCGTAGGGCGAGTGGTTTTATCTATTATTCTATGAAGTGTATTATAATCGTTTTTCAAAATCTACCCGTGTTTCAAGAATT
Organism: Leptinotarsa decemlineata; assembly: GCF_000500325.1. NCBI lineage: Eukaryota > Metazoa > Arthropoda > Insecta > Coleoptera > Chrysomelidae > Leptinotarsa > Leptinotarsa decemlineata. Next base: position 9,289 of record NW_019295602.1, read on the forward strand.
ATTCATTGACCTAACTAACCTTGTTATTACCTACCGTTATTTAAAAGACTGTAGAATAGTTTGATGTACCAGTCCAGCTGATGAAGCTACCACGTAGCGAAACGAGTTTCATCTAGATAATATTCATCGGAAATATTGTAGGTATCCAATAATTTTAAATTTTTTGTATTCATAACCCTACTTCCATACCATAATTGATTTTTCTTTGTTTCAGGTGAGTCTCCACTCAATGTTATCGCATTAAGAATAAACAACATTGGTAAGTTATACCCATACACATTCATTCTTTATCGAAAAGAAAGGGCTCTGTTTTGATTTTGAACGTAAAAGTAGATAGATTTCAGTTTATATTCAGTTCAGTTCATATCAGATAAATATTGTAAGATATTAAAGATTGAACGAGAACGTAAATCGGGCACGGACCTTAGGCAAATGAGCGGAACATTGATTATTTTGTAACTGTATTACAGAATTAAATATTCAAGTGCTCAGTTAGGTAATGTCTGTGAGGATATAGCACGAAATATAGATACAATGTCAATAAACTGGCCTCACTCAAATATTCAATTTGCTACTCAAGCCAACAATCATAATCAAAACATTTCATTGTGGATAGTAATGAATATTCGAAATTTCGTTTTCCATAGGGTTAAAAAAATCCCTAATCAGAATTGTGAAATCTGTCGTGTAGAAGAAGAATCAGAAAATCCGTACAAAAGAACATGATTTGTGAAATCGATCAGTTGTAAGAAACCACTATCGTAGTCTAATCAACAATTTCAAAAACATGAAAAAAAGAGATAAAAATATGAGCGATAGCTCATTCGATTCGGAATCACCTCTAGAAAAATGATTTTGAAGGATTTTGGTGCAGGTAAAAAATTGCAATTGTTATTAACAAAATGAGATTTGAAAAAATGGTATATAGTTTTTCGTTATTAACTCAAAATATATTAATATTTAAGCAATTTTGAAAAAAGCTCGTTAAAGAGGAGGAAATGTCCGATCAAAAAGTCCCGACTCCCGAAACTCCATTAGTTATAATTTTAATTTGACGCTGAAAATAGGGTTCCGCGCGGCTGTTACGACATGCGAAGGTGATTCCGAATCGTATGAGCTATCGCTTATATTTTTAGGACCTTTATCTCTATTTTTCATGTTTTTGAACTTGTTGATTAGACTATCGAAGTGGGTGGAGAAAACGCGGGTCCCTAGAGATTGTGATGAAAAATTAGTCAGTCGACTCAAGTGAATAAGGCTAGAGAATTGTTATTATTTTGTTGTTTATTCCAGATCGGAAAAGAAGTGATAGTTTAATTGTTGAGTTTCAATGTGAATTGGTGTATCTTTAGGTAAAATATATACGATTATTATTAAATCTGCTTTCCTTACACAGTATTCACGAAAAGAGTCTTTAGTTTTTATTCATCATTATTTCAATTTCTATTCAATCAATCCTTGCTTTCACCATGTATCGAAAAAAATGGCCGAAACAACATTGCTATGCCACGAAACAAGAGAGGAATAACCGGTTGAATGTTTTTCACTTTCAGATCTTTTCTTCTTTTTTGGCAAGGTTTTAAGTACTCGAGCCACTGTGAGCAAAGTTGTACCGTTTTGTACAGTTAGAATACTTAGCTGATCTTCTGAAAGAGAATATCTACTTCAAAAAGTTGGATCTTGTTTATTCATTGGTTATTTTGCTGGTGATGTGAAATATGAAATTCTGAATTAACGGTGAATCCTGGATGTAATATTCCTTAGAGTAGTATGACTAACTATGGATTTCTCAATAGTTCAAATTTTGTCCAAAGTGCGAATACTATTTGTTTGTGAAAAAAATAAAAAGTATTCGCACGTTATCCGTCCAATAATAGAATATATTACTAATATTTCCTAATAAATTACAAACATTCAACTAGATAATACATAACATTAAAATGAACAGTTCAAAAATAACTTTACAAAACGCTGAAAGGTATGAACATCGTTTCCTTCTTTTCATAAAAGAGGATGTATGCATCTCCACTCACAAGCGATTTTGGTGAAATTGGTGACACTTGTGAATCATTGTATTCGTGCCACGTGCCATTAAAAGGATGTCTGCAGAATATATTATAGCGAAAAGGAGTCACATTATCTGCTGCATAATTATTCATATCTAATCCATCAAGAGGAAATTCGATGGCAACATTTAACTTGCCTCTAAATCTTTCTGTTAGAGAAAATCTTTCGAAATGAATAACTAAAATATGGGGAAACTTATGGATCGATAGAGACTTTGTGCATTTTCTTGTTTCTTTGCAACTTGAACACTTCGGTTTTTCATGTACATCCAAAGTTTCCTCTCTTGTGAAGAAATCCAAGTACTGTCATAAACTCAATTGGTTAGTTCTTTCTGGTATGGGAAGTGACAAATCCCAGGAAGGATTTTACCTTTTAACGTATTAGGAATCACACGTTGAAAGGTAAGACCTCGTTAGTCCTTAGCTCGCACGAGTTTCTCAACTTCTGAGAGTTGTCGTTCGTATGGGGGCGGCAGCTGATTAACGGAAAAACAGATTTTAAACAGATATATATAACCTGAAATGCCATCGGAAAACGAATCCACATGTTTTTAGAAATGATATGAAATCCAGAAAGATTAATGCAGTCAAGCTGCTGGAAAATAAGTCCATGAAAATAAAAAAATAAATAGATAGTTCTTTTTGATTCAATGGTACAAAAACATGTAATTGATGTTATTGATTTGTTTCAATAAAAATGATTTTCTCATTAGTTCATTTATATCGTGTGTAATTAGGAAATATAATTATTCATTTCTTTCTGAATTTTTAGTTCTATTATTCAGTTAGTTTCACCTTCAGTTGATATCTAAATAGTCTTCACTACTACTGGTATAAATAGGAACACGAATTAGTGATAGGATACATTGTTTCTTCAATGGAGTTTGTAATACACAAATTTCTACCATATAGTTTAGATCAGGAGAACATAAAACCAGGGAAATGAATTCTATTCGTCGTTTTATCAAAGAGGCTGTGAGAGGCAGTATTTCTGAATAGAAGAATTGTAGCTTGTATGAGTTATTGTACGTCTTTCAAAATGACACGTTTCTCTACCGTCGCGTCGACTCGTTTCGCTACCGTCGACAATGAGAGTCAGGCCATTTTCTTCAATTATATGTCCATTTAAATGAGTTTGTGAAATTTCCTTCCTAATGTTTTTATTCCTAATTGATATAAAACTAAATTCAAGTAAAATTATTAGTCATCAAGTAACTAGAAACTCATATTGAAAAGATTGTTGGTATGAACATGTCCGAAGAGATATAGTGAAACACGTATTGCGGTTTTATATACTGTACAGTGTGAATGATTTGTTATTTATCTCAATTGCTAATTGTTACGTTAATGAATACCTGATATTTCTCTCGTTGTTATATGATGGAATTGGCCGATACTTGATGAAAATTAATAACTAACGTATTCAAAAAACACTTCATTGTGAGGTTTTCAATAAAGAGTTTTAACAAAACTCAACATGTGTTTCGCCATACAATGGCTTCTTCGGGCATGCCTTTACTCTCGTAATTCTCACGCAACGGCCGTATATAACGAGACCAGTGTGAAGGTAGCCATGTGTTTTCATCCATGTGTTTGGTGAAAGAGAGGCGAGCGCGCTATTCCGCCATAGGTCGTTTCACCGCAATTATTCACATGGCTATCCATGGAAATGTTTACATTGATAGACTCATTGCTGGAAACGAACTGACGTGATTGGAAATGATTCAAATGATGATGAAAATCTTTTTTTT
>NW_019295603.1:0-16554 GCF_000500325.1 Leptinotarsa decemlineata
GGGGTCTTCTTCAATAACATTGGAGACCTTGGCTTATCAAAGTGCCTGACTTTCGCTTTCCTTAGGTCGAGTGGGCTGAAGTCGGAAACTGAGGGATTCATCATGGCTTGCCAGGATGGTGTCTTCAACACTTCAGTCTACTGCAGTCGCACGATGGGTATAGAGGTTCCTGGCACAAGGTGCAGGGCCTGCCGCGAGGTGTCTGAGACCCTAATGCACTTGCTATCAGTATGTCCAGCATATGCGGGAGGGTTGATACTGAAGGAGGGTTGATACATAGTTGATATTCCTGTCGTAAAATATATGACATCAGCCAAGCGCAAGATAGTGCAACACGGCATCCCAGCTATCGTGTAAATCTAAAACTAAAAATATTGCGTACATAGTGGTTTGTCTGTGAGTTATGATTGAATTACTGTTTCCAAGAGATTCATTGTAAATTATGTAAGCTATGGCTAAACATTTTTAAGAAACTGTAATGCTATGTCTTGAAAATTGAATTGGGTGACGAAAAGTGCACCGATTTTTCTGCATATTCACGTATTCAAAGTATAGACCAATCCAACTACCTGTCAAAACGAATGCAATATGGCGGCGTAGGGTAAACATTGTATTTTATCATATGCGACCATAGTAGTTATTTTTTCTTTTTCTGATTTGTTGTGCGTAGGTAGGTAGGTAGGTCGAAAGTGAGTGGGTCTAGTCGACCCTCCACAGCAACCCATAAGGGTTTATTGTGGCTCACACCTATTCACACTCGGCCAAATAAACCCAGCTTCTTAACGAAGCCGATTAGTTTGTATGGTGGGTGGTCTTTCAGGTCAGATGGTGAGAGTACATTTTACCACAAATCCTTCGACATGTCCATAGAGACAGTCTGGCTTTGTGTAAAACTTTTTCCAAGTGAGCGTTCCAGGTGAGTCTTTTATCAAGGACAATGCCAAGATACTTCACCTCCGTTCCAAATGGAATGACCACACCATTGAGGGAAAGTAGCGTTATATCGACCAATTTCCCTCTCTTGGTGAAGGGAATTAACACAGTTTTGCTGGGGTTGACAGACATCTGCTCCCTCAGGCACCAACTGTGAACAACGTCCAACGCGCTTTGGGGGATATTACAAGCTACCCTTTCCGACGTGGACCTTGCCGAGATGACAAGGTCATCTGCATAAGCTTGCAGATCAACTTTTCTTCTGTCGAGAGCATCAAGCAGACTATCCACCAGGAGCGACCACAGAAGGGGAGATAGTACCCTATCTTGAGGGCAGCCCCTGGTGACCCTGAACCTGATAGCCTCGCCTTGAAGAGTCGTAGTTGCTGTTCTGTTTACTAGCATGGCATAGATCCAGCCAGTTATGGTCGATTCTATACCCTTCCTAGCCAGAGACAATCCTATAGATTTAGGTAGAACATTGTCAAATGCTCCTTAATATCAAGAAATACAGCAACCGCAATCTCCTTGTTGTCAAGGGATTGGGAAACTTTCTCAACAAGGTTGTTTAATGCTGAATCTGTCGATTTGCCGGTTTGATATTCAGGGGGGATGCATATAATGTTACCCTCCTGATATGTCCGTCCAGTATCTTCTCAAGTCCTTTCAGCAGGAAGGATGTAAGGCTGATTGGTCGTACCGATTTTGGGTGTGGGTCTCTCCGGCCCACCCTTGCTAGTTCCACGCCAGACTAGCTACGCCTGTGCGTAGTTCCGTTGTGTTTTTGAATTTTAATTAATGATTAGTGCTTTAAATGAAGGGAAATACCCATTACGTGCATTGTGGTTGGCTGTGGATCTCTTAACAACAGTGATAAAGTCGGGTTTCACTCTGTTCTTACAGTTTGAAAACACAAGTTTTCGACTAATAAAAATGAGTTATCCAGAAAGCAAAGAGCCCTATGTTTAGCTGCAATCAAGCGAGATGATCTTACGGATTCGAAGATCAAGTATCAGACAGTTTGCAGCAGACATTTTATAACAGGTAAGTCTCTGGATACTTCAGTTCTCCACTGAAAGCTATTTTGCGTTTAGTGAACACTACTTGATAATATACATATTATTTTCAGACTAATCTGCTTCTTTAGAGGATGGGTTCCTTCGCAGAACACGGGACATTCAGCACAAAATGTTCGAAAGACTTGTAAAGATGTTGAAAGAAAAGCAAGGTTGGATAAAAGAAAATTATCTCAAGTAAGTGGTGTTGGTTCGGGTGAAATACTTATGTATTAACATGATTTTGAATTGTATTTTGTTGACAGAATGAACCCGACTTATATGGATATTGACTTTGATAATGATGAACCTAGAGATGGAAAAGAAACGGACATTTTAACACGGACTGATTTAACGATGGAAGAACTGACTCTGAAATTTGAACTGACTAAAAGACTATTACATAAATTGTATTTTGAGTGTTGTAATATTGAACCTCTTATTATATATTCTTTATAAATTTGTTAATTAAAAATTGATATTAATGGTACACAGCACGTTTACTAAATAAAAACATAGACAATAAAAATATCACAGGAAAACTCAAAATAGAGTTTTTCATACAAAACAAGTTCAACAATTCAAAATATTTTCAATTGATTGCCGTTACTTGATGAAAATCCATAGTAATTATAAACTCGCAGTCCGTTTCATGTACTGGTACAATTGGGACCATCTGTGTCATGGACGCCATTGTCCACACAGCTCCTATATCTGTGCATGACATTGCCGCTTTCTTGGTATTTGCATAATCAGCAGCAAATAATATGGCACCAAAGTGACTACAAACTTCCCTACTTCCGGTCATGAAAGTTCAGTGAGCTGTACATACGCTTCCATCTTTTGCTATGATGCACCAAACATCTAAAGGTTTCACATTTGCTTCATTTGATTAGTATCTACTGTAAGAATCACTCTGGGCCGTTCAAATGAAAAATTGAACCATTCTCTTGATCAACAAAGAAGACAATAAACATAACAAGTCACAGGTATAGCTGATCGTGGATACACACAGTTTCAAGTGTATCGCTTCTTAGATGAATTAATCTTTGTTCCCACCTTCACAACGAAGCTAGATTAGAAATATTTATAGGATTCCAAACCCTTATATGCCTTCATCTGAACATGCGAATAAAATCTGTGGGTAAAAACTAAATACGAAGCAATATCCACATATGTATCTGGAGGAACACCATCAATTGAATAATCCAGATTAGAAACATTCAATGAGAAAGGGTCTAAACCATTGACCAATCTAAACTTCATTATATATCTGTAACACAATGATAAAAATGTAAACAGATGATGGTGTATTTTTTCGAACATACCGTTTAGCATCGTCTCTGCTGTTCAGCAATAGTGATTTCAAGTATTCACTTTCCGTTTTGATTGAATTTAAACACCACAAAAGCTCCAAAAATGTGAAAAAACTCTCCACAATAGCGAACGACACCAAAAGCAATGATGCTCTTATGACAATAATCAGATTGTTTGCCCTACGCCGCCATATTGGGTCACGTGGTTTGGATTGCAATCTCTATTGGAACGTTAGGTTATGTTTTTGGTGTCTGTCAATTTCTTCAAATTTGTAACCACGTGAGATTTGATACATTTTAATTTAGGAGGGTGTATACATGTATCAACGCTCCCACGTTCCCTTACGAGTTTTCATTCTTGTATGAATAATTCCTAAAGATACGTTTTTTACAGAAAATGCCTTTCAAGTAGAAAAGAAAGTCTGAAAGAGTTTCCGTGTCACCTGAACGGATGAAACTAGCAATTAGGGAGGTTGTCAATGGTAGTAAGCTACGCACAACTGCGAAAACATATGGAGTTGATAAGATGCCTTCAAAGAGTTATGTGGGAAGATTCAGAAGCAATGGGGAATCCGAATCATACCAGCCAAATTACAACGAATCACAAATTTTCAATAGTGAACAGAAAAAGTTGGTTTCCTAAGTCGAAAATTGTTTACAGATGAAGCTGGTTCTTCTCGCAATTCAATTATAACTTTCACAACAATCACATTTGGGCCGAAAACAATCCACACGCCTCGATAGAAAATAATTTTCAAGAACAGTTTTCTTTTAATATATGGGTTGGAATTGTCGGTGACCATCTCATTGGGCCTCACTTCCTTCCACTTAGACTTAATGAAGAAGAATAGCGAAGGTTTTTAGAATTTGTTTTACCTGGACTTTTACAAGAAATTCCAGTCATGGAAGGATTTCGTATGTGGTTCATGCACGATGGTGCTCCACCACACTTTAGTGTAGTGGCACGGCAATTTTTGGATGAAAATTACCATAATCGCTGGATTGGGAGAGCAGGCCCACACCCATGGCCACCTCGCTTGCCCGAAATGAATCCCTTAGATTATTGTCTCTGGGGACATCTTGAAGCGTTAGTATACAAAACTCCTATTTAAAGTGAAGAGGATTTACGGAATAAAATCATTAATTCATGTGACATAAGTGTTTTATATACAGCTATAACAGTTAAACATTATGTTGTAAAATAATAGATAATGCAAAGTTCTAAAATTAATTTAGGTTGGTATACCTGTATGGGTGGTACACCTGGATGGTTTACCTGTATGGGATATCTATGTAGCATAAATAGTGTTAGCTTCACGTTAGTTTCCAGTTTAATCTTCGTCTTTGAAGATGATCACTTGGTGATCAAAACACGTGTCGAAGTGTTAAAAATAACGATTTGGTGTTGGAAAAAACTCCAGAAATATTCTGTTATTAAATGCCTGATAACCACAAAGTACAATGCGTGAGTTCTCTTCTGTAAATACAAGTAGGACTTCTTTTTGATAGTTGTATTCCGCCATGATATATAATAAGAGTTCTATTTCACTGTGCTCACCCCACGATGTGATATTTATATATTTACGGAAGAATAAACAGATGAATAGTAAAGTATTACATTTACTACCCCGTGCACATCAAAAATGTAATCTAATCTGAAATTATAATAAGCCTTCAAAAAACGCTTGCATGTTTTCAACGCCAACTTGCGGACTATATCCGTCGGCGTTGTGCTGCGTCGCGTCGTTGGTATCGAAGGAGGATATACATTGCGTGGATGGTGCTGTGACATAGATTCAACTATCGTGTCCTAGAGGGCAGCAGGTACACAATTTGAATATCTGCATTCAGCATAGTTTTTTCCATTTACAATAAAAAGGTGCAACGGGAATGAGTTTTCAGTAGGTACCGAACATAAGTGTTTATGTGGAATAAACTTCCTGAGAACGTTACTTCAAGTGGATTTACTCTTCAGCGATTCAAATCCAATGTGAATCGCACAGACACCGGTCTTAGACAATAGCTTATAGTCCGCTCAAATTAGACCAAAAAATAAGAGTAAAGCTAGCTAAATTCCCACCAAGCTGAAAATCAGTGAGATTGTTTTAAATATGATTAAAAATGAAATTTGAAAGTTCCCCGTCTTTTCCCTGTATGGAAAAAAATTTATTCAAGGTCAAAGGTCAAAAAAATGAGTTTTTCGCGATTTTCAGCAAATAGGCCTACTGGCGAAACCACGTTAAAAAAACGTGCTAAGTACACTACCTCATAGGTGGTGTGAAAACGTGTGCATATTATGACGATTACAACTTTTACAACTTTTTGAATCGTTATATCTCAAAAATGGTGGCTCATAGAAAAAAAAAGTATTGATACATTTTTTGTAGACAAGTATTTTTATGACAAAACTTACCACTTTGCTGAAAATTGCGAAAATCTCATTTTTTTGACCTTTGACCTTGAATAATTTTTTTCCATACAGGGAAAAGATGGAGAACTTTCAAGTTTTATTTTTGAACATATTCTAAACAATCGTACTGATTTTCAGCTTGGTGGGAATTTAGGTAACTTTGAATGTTTAAATTGACCGGACTATTTTGTCCTTGAAAAAACTGAAAAATAATTTAATAATGCGGAAGTATCACAAGATTTTGTTCAAAAATTTGAATTGCAGCACAAATTATGAACAACATTTGGTTAAAAATATATCTTTTATATGAAACGAAGGGAAATATAGTCTAGAGGTATGTATGCACCTAGTTTTTCTCTTTTGTTTGTGATTTAAATACAAAATTTTTGGGCACATGGAGTTTACTTTTGAGGGGGACATATTATTTTAGATATATGTTTTTACCTGGGTCTTCAACACCCTAGCGAAGGGGTGTCATAACTCTAAAATTTTAAATGGAATGTATGGTTGAGTGATATACTAATGTGAAAAGGAACAACATTATTTTTCTAATGTTCTATGAGAACATTCACTCGATAATTTTGGTATTATTGATACATATAAAGAAGTTTTGATTATTGGGAATCAAAATAACTGAAGGTATTTTTAAATTACTTCATCTTAACGAGAGCAAGATATAAATGTTAACAATTTTGATCAACACTAATACCACGAGACCTCCAAATTTCAACGATTAATTTTCTTTTTTTAACGAAAACCTTGTTATTAGCAATACTATGAGAACAAACAGCATGATAAAACCCCAAATCCGTGAGACGAGTGGTTTTATCTATTGCCGGTTGCTCGATTGGTATGCTAAAAATAACAAAGTTTGAGTTTGATGAAAATTGACTTTTATATGAGAAGATTTTCAAGTCGAGTGTTATTCTTGAAGAGTATTTCCTGAGAAATTATCAACTGAATTCATTCATATAAAAATGAATGTCATTTCTCAAATTTAGTAAATTTTTTTACGTGAATAACGAGAATATCCAATAACAACATTTCTTTGAAAGTACAATGTTTGTATATATGTCAACGATTGCCGACTTATACCTACTTGATAGGTACGTGGCGTATTCTTTTGGATTTCATTTGAATTCAGAATAATGTTCCCATTCCAATTGAAAATGTCTTATACGAATGAGTTTCTATTATGATATTGAGATTTCTGGATATCATAAATGTACAGTGCTTTTCTTTAATGTCCCCCCTTTTTATTTTTTGAATGGGTCAACTCAAAAAATTTAAATTTGGGATAATGATATTAATGCATGAATATTTTGTTTTGAAGTGAAATTGACGGATGAAACTTTTAAGATGGCGACTGGGCGCCATCTGAGAAAAAAAATTGAAGGAAAGGGAGGGTTTTGTGATACATCATTTTGAAGCTACTAACAAATGCTTCACAACCCTAGAATATAATGTCAATATCTCAAACTACTACTAAATGGCGGAACTTTAAATAATTGCCTGAATACATCTACATTTAACTACATGTAGCTCGAGGTCAGTTCAGAAGATGCTCGAAATGGTTGCCTTGAACTTCTTGACATATGAACAGCCTATCCGATATTTCACGCCGAACATTTTCGAACACAGTAACGTCAATATCTCTACAAATATTTATTATTCTCTGCCGTATATCCAATATTGAAGCAGGTTCAGTTTCGTACACCTTTTTTCAAATAGCTCCATAAAGAATCCAAAGGTGTCAAATCTGGTGAGCGGGCTGGCCAGTCTGTAGGACCTCGACGGCTAATCCAACGACCGGGAAGTGTAGTGTCCAAATAGTTTCTTACTTGTCTGGCGTAATGTGGTTGTGCTCTATCTTGTTGGAATACAATATCCATATCGAATTCGTTAGGATTCGCTTCTACGATTTCAGTGATGAGAGGGTCAACGGTAGTTTCCAGCATATTCAAATACAGTTCCCCTGTTTAATTTTGATCAATAAATAGAGGTCCTACAAAATGGTTTCCTAATATTCCTGCCCAAACGATAATTTTCTCTGGATATTGGGTATGGGTTTCCCGGAAAACGTGAGGGTTGGTGTCACTCCAATAACGGCAATTTTGTCTTTGAACATTGCCGTTTAAAAAAATGTACATTCGTCACTAAAGTAAATATTATGGAGATAGGCAGGATGCCTTGCAATGGTTTCCGTCATGATTTCTGTTCTTCGATCAGGATCATCTTCAGTTAATTGGTGTACCATTTTAATTTTGCATGGATGATTACTATTCCTCTTCATAAGTGTCCACACAGTAGAAGGACGGATGACCTGGGGGCTTTTTGTTATGTACATTACCGGTAGTTGTGAATTTGGATACAAGTTATATTTTTTACATAAAGGACGATTCGGAAAACGTTCATCGAAAATTCTTTCAGTCTCGTGAAAGTTACGCGTCGCACCTTAAATAAAAATCGCTTCAAGTTTTTCTTCTAATGGACGAGAATTGACCATTTTAGATATTGTTGATGTGGTACCTTTCTACTAGTAAAACCGAAAACTAAATAAGAATATTCTAACTGAACAATGATGTTTATTATCGTACTGACATTTTTTGTCGTTTTTATAAACAAAAAAAAACTTTACAAACCTTATCAGGTTGTTGGTTGGTTGGTTATATGACAGATGAAAAGAAATATTTCTAGAAATATCGACATTAATGCATTTGTCTTCAGGAAATTATTAAATGTTCCGCCATTTTGTAGTAGGTGAAGATATCGACTTCATATTCTAGGGTTGTGGAGTATTTGTCAGGAGCTTCAAAATGATGTGTCACAAAATCCCCCCTTTCATTTAATTTTTTTCCCAAATGGCGTACAGTCGCCATCTTAAAAGTTTCATCTGTCAATTTAACTTCAAAATGAAGTATTCATACCTTAATTTCATTATCCCGAATTTCAATTTTTTGGGCTGACCCGTTCAAAAAATAAAAGGAGGGAACATTGAAGAAATGTACTGTATATATAATTCTCTAATCATTGTAGTGTTCACCTTTCTCTTGGCTTACCCAGACCCAAATTTAGCCGTTGGCGAATTCCATATTTGTTTTTTCTTTTGAACAAAAACGTTTTAATAATTGCTGTTGGAATTTAATGCTGTGTTACTTGGTTTTCAAAAACATTTCATCTGTTCGACGTTTAGTGAACAGCATCTGGAGGCTGATTTGTTCAAGTAAAATTTTTATTTGAGTAGACTATCTGGAATGCCACTATAAAAACAAGTTATGGAGAGGAAATAATAGGTACATTCATTCAAATTATATTTTTCTTCGACACGGACATAAACAGAAAGCAAACATATTAACCGTTCTGACAATTATTATTAGTGTCTAGAACTTCAACTCTTCCAAAGCAAATATAACCACTCATGAATATCAAATGAAATCCAGTAGTCGCACAGTTCATCAGTTATAAAAACACTCGGTAGCTAGGAAAAGTGCAAAGCAGGGTACTTTTAAACCCTATATGAGCGACAGTTTTAGTCTTCTATTGTTCTTTTTCTACCGTTTCCCATTGGCGACTTATTCAAACAGGGGTGTAGCATACAAAGAAAGATGACATTTGTTAAAAGCATGTATTTTCCACACATTGGTGAATGGAATAAACTATATACAGTGTGTCCAAGATAAGACTGAACAGCATGGGGGTGTCGGAAACAGTAAGTGATATGGGGTCGATGGAATTAGAGAAAAAAAGCGCATTTATGTGTCTATATTTAAACTTTCTAAATGGCATATTATTATTCGTCTTTTAGAGAAGATCAACAACTTTGTATTTTTATATGGGCCGAAACTAAAGTATACCCCGTATAAGACTTCATTTTTCATTGTGAATACAGCAACGTATCACACAATATGATTTCATAACCATTTCACGCGCAAAATTAAAAGTGATTACTTAATCTGCTTTTCTTCATTAGAAACGTCGTGATATAACTTGGTTTGAAATCTTTTAATTTTTATTTTCATTTTTTGTCAATAATAATTTTTAATTTTCAGCTTTTATTAATATTTAAGTTTTTATTTTTTGGTTGTTCGGTTTTATGTTATTTCTATGTAATATCAGTTTTTTTGTTCGAATAAAATTGTTATTTTCGGTTAATGTTTTTAATATTTTTTTAGGAATTTCATATCAATTTATATTATATTAGACAATGGAAGTCCGAACTGATGAAATACACTCAAGGATCTAATTTGGGTCCATTATTCTTCTTGGTGTTTGCTAACGATCTTATAACGTTTATTACCAATAACACCACAATATATGTTACTAGTTACGCAGACGACACCAAGATACTAATAATACAAGAAAATATGGACAGCTTGAGGAGAACCACAGAAGATATATGCAGTAAAATAAATCTTTGGTCGGAAAAGAATAACTTAAAACTCAACAAAGGCAAAACCGATATCATCTAATTCTCTAATCGCAGTCTAAACAACGTGGAGACATATTTAAATGATGAAATGATAAGCCCAGTGGAAACAGTAAATATACTGGGAATTGTGCTGGACCGTAAAATTGTCATGGCATCCCCATATTGATCCACTTTGTACTAAATTGAAAAAATGTTGCTTTGTATCATGCAAATTTTCATTCCCACATTCGTTATGGGATTCTGAACTGGTGCAGTTGTGCAAAGGGTATTCCTAATTCAAATATATGTGATACGAATAATTGCTCAACTAGGTTACAGGGAGTCATACAGGAATGCATTCAAAGAACTGAATATTCTGACAGTCGCCAGCACATATATATTAGAATCGTGTGCATATGTATTTAGACATAAATCTATCTTTCAACCAAGAAATACAAGAAATCTTTATCTATCGCCGATTGGAATAGCTGTAAGGACCTCAGAAATTATACATGTAGTGCGATACTACGTGAGAAAAACGCATATCTGGACTTTGTTTTAAGAAATAAAAATTCCAAAGCAACTTGGAATACCTTAAGAACGCTTGATATTCTGAGGAACAACAAAAAATCAGATATCCCTAAACAAGGCTGATAAAACACTATCAACTTTTTATACTGTGCATATCAATTTTTCAACCGCTTACTTCATGTTGAATTTTATCTGTGAATTGAGTTTTATCTGACATACCTACACAATTTTGTTATAATCTGCAGAGTGTAATGAAAATGTATTATTGAGTTGAAATAAATATTCAATTAAAAAAATTCAATACAAGACCATATAGAAATGATTTATCTGCATGACCATAAGTCTATAAGGCATTTTATTTTCAAGTATATTTTCCTTTTTTCAATGCACAAGTTCTGTAGAAGAACTTGAGAAAAACAATTCATGAATACTTTGCCGACCCCATAAAATGCAAGAAATTATATATGAGAAAAATGTGGAGAACATGGATCAAGAAACGGAACTGTCCTCCGAGTTAGAGGAGGTAGCTGAAGCAGTATCAAAATTACTGCTTCAAAAGACAACTAATATATGAAAAAGAATATAATAGTTAAAAAATGAATGCGGCCAATGAAAAAGTGGCTGAAAATGAAAAAAAAAAAACCATCACTATGGTGAATATTATTTGATGTTAAAGAGTTAACTATACCTACTATTAAACAAAAATAGTTATATTTCAAAGTGTGAAATAATTAATAATGAAGTGTTAACAATGAAACAACCAAATATTTACTGATACAGCAAAATTTAAAAATTCTTTATCTATCCTTGTACCTGAAGTGCACTTTAGTCTACTCGTTAGGGGTGAATTTACTTCAAGATGAAATATAGAAAAAAAATTATAAATCATCATTTGACATTTATTTAGATACCTACTTTTCGATTGGTTATTCCTTTCAATTGTAAAGCAGACAATGTCTTGAAAGAACTATTAATTGAAACTGATTTCAGTGGGCGGTATAAATTTAATAAGTGTCTATACATTTCTTCATTTTTTATTCTTTCAATTTAGATCTTAAATAGACACTCGGTACTACTTCTTGGTTTTATTTATTGACAGAAAATTGAGGTTAATGGTTAAGGTCAGATGTCAGTATTGTGTCAGAGTTTATAGGGTATGAGCGCCAATAGAGTTTCCTTAATTAATATTAGTGCGAACTCAGTGCAGCAATGTGCTGCCAGATTATTTGCTGAATTCTCTGGCCATTTTGGTTGAAAAAAATTTGATTTTGAATTCCAAAATATTCAACTGCGATTACTCATTTTCTTTTCAGAACTAGGACAGATGACCAGATATCACTAATGCGATTGGGTTTTTCATGAGCATGTTTGAGAATTTACATTTATTTATGACCATTGTCTTCAGTAAAGTAGTGAACCTTTGACTAGACATTATAATCAAAGTATTTTCATATTATATTCGAGTATTAATTTCTTGATAAACGAGCCTCATTGAATTTTCATTTTTTCATTCACAAAAAACGAGAAATTAGTTTTTATGGACATTCCTTTTAGAGCTGAATTGAAGCAGCTCATTTGAAACTTGTCAAATCGATAAATACGGAACAAGTAGAAATGTGACGAGATATATCAGACTTATCAGTACGTTTCAAATTCAATGAATACCCACCATTATTAAACTATACTTTTATACTATATACAATATCGTCTTGATTGGCATTCTCTTATAGGAGAAATAACGTTTCTGATGAAATATGATATTCCAATTATTGAAAAATTAAATATTTTTTATGAAATGGTAAATGAGAGAGGTATGTCTGAATATTTTCCTGTTATTTTTTTTCTTTGCTACTTCTCTGACTTGTCCATTTCTTCCAAGGCTACCTTTTGCTAACCTATTAATTATTGTGTTTGAAAATTGTAAATACCGGTTTCACTGATGTTGGAATTACAACATGGCACAATTTCAAAAATGAATATTTTCAGACACTCAGTTTTTCATTCATATTGAATTTTTGTACGCTAGAATGAACAACGAGTTTGCTAACCTACAGCAAGGTAAAAATTATTAATTTTACGTTTTTATGTTCCGCACATACAATTTGGTGAAATTATGGTGTCGGGAATTCGTCCTTCCGATTCGGAAGATTGAACAAATTGTACACAAGATGGAGGCTAAGATCATGTCGGCAAGACAACACGCGTCTCGTATCCAATGTGTAATGGATTACAGGGCGGTCAACATACCTCTCACGCCCGCAGTGCGGCGAATAGCCGCCAAAGTACGACGTATCCATCACACCTTAAGTCAAGGCGTAGGTACTGCTGACCACCAAATAGCACTGTCTAGCCTTCATATGATACGAATGCTAGTGGCTGCTAAGAAGTCACTAGTGAGGCGAGCGAGAAGTATCGCGGAAAACCTTAGCAGGTTCCGCGAGAAACCTTCTCGCTTATTTCAAGAGCCTCCACGTGTTGTGGATAATCCGCCGACCGCGGATCAGGTGGAATCCTTCTGAGGGGTCTTCTTCAATAACATTGGAGACCTTGGCTTATCAAAGTGCCTGACTTTCGCTTTCCTTAGGTCGAGTGGGCTGAAGTCGGAAACTGAGGGGTTCATCATGGCTTGCCAGGATGGTGTCTTCAACACTTCAGTCTACTGCAGTCGCGCGATGGCTATAGAGGTTCCTGGCACAAGGTGCAGAGCCTGCCGCGAGGTGCCTGAGACCCTAATGCACTTGCTATCAGCATGTCCAGCATATGCGGTCTCGGCCTATATCCATCGACAAAACGCGGCCATAATGGTGCTATATTACCATCTACGGCACTCTTAAGGTATTGACGGGACACCGGTGTTGCCCTACGCTCCGGAAGATATTGAATCTGTTGTGGGGAACGAGAAATGCCGAATTTATTGGAACTATTCGTTCTCCACCCTCAGGCTCATGCAAGCTAATAAACCTGATGTAGTCCTTTTCGACCACTAGAGTAAGACGATATTTGTCGTGGAGTTTTCAGTTCCTGGCGAGACGAATAGCGTCCGAAAAGAGGAGAAAAAACTGATAAAATATCGAGATTTTCTCTACGAACTCCGCAGACTCTATCGAGACCTCTCTGTCAAAATGGTTCTTCTGATTATGGGAGTCCTTGGTGGAATGATGCCCCCTCTACTCTTGAATCTTAAAATCATACCTGCCTGCCGCACTAAGGCAGAAATCTTAATCGGAGAGATGCAGAAGGCTGTCATTCTTGGCTTACTGCGCTTGCTCAAGGCACATGATTCTCGGGCCCAATGACCACTTATCCCACGGAGTCTGGAGTGGTGGTTGGTTGATAATGCTGGCGCGCCCTCCCGAATGTATCAGGGCTTCGGGGGATAGAGCCTGACCAGCGCAAACTACGGTAAAAAAAATGAATACATAATAATAATAATAATCTTTATTCATTCATAAGTAGCGAAAAGATACAGAAAGTCAATTGATATAAAATCAAATGTATTCATTTTAGACAACTCAACTCACACTTTTATTATGTCAAGATAAATTTTTTTTAACTACCTATACCTAAACGTATACAATGTGAACAAAAACAAATTATGAAAATTGTGATTTTTCAAGAGTTTCACATAAAATTTCAAGTGGCTGAAAAAGGTAGGAATTTTGTTTTAGAATAATTTATAGTCAATAGTCTGAAATTGAGCCAGTCAATGATTGTTTTAAAGTCATTTTGTGCTTTAGTGATGAGGGAGTTCCAACTTACAACTTCGTAAAAAACTGTGTCGTCTGCATAGCTTATAATTGTCCCTTCAGTGTGGAGACTGAACAGGTTATTGAAAAGAATTGGACCAAGTATTGTGCCTTGAGGTACCCCAAACTGCATCACCTCATATTTACTTAAAGTATTACCTACTTTGACACACTGCTTTCTCTCACTCAAATCACTTTTCATGAGAGTTAAACACGTTCCACGAATACCCAAATCTTCTAGAGCGTTCAGTAGTTTATTATGAATATGAATATCCATATCTAAATTTACAAATATATGGGAACGTGGGAAGGGTTGATACTGAAGGAGGGTCGATACATAGTTGATATTCCTGTCGTAAAATATATGACATCAACCAAGCGCAAGATAGTGAAACACGGCATCCCAGCTATCGTGTAAATCTATAACTAAAAATATTGCGTTCATAGTGGTTTGTCTGTGAGTTATGATTGAATTACTGTTTCCAAGAGATTCATTGTAAATTATGTAAGCTATGGCTAAACATTTTTAAGAAACTATAATGCTATGTCTTGAAAATTGAATTGGGTGACGAGAAGTGCACTGATTTTTCTGCATATTCACGTATTCAAAGTATAGACCAATCCAACTACCTGTCAAAACGAATGCAATGCGGCGTAGGGCAAACATTGTATTTTATCATATGCGACCATAGTAGTTATTTTTTCTTTTTCTGATTTCCTGTGCGTAGGTAGGTAGGTAGGTAGGTCGAAAGTGAGTGGGTCTATTCGACCCTCCACAGCAACCCATAAGGGTTTACTGTGGCTGACACCTATTCACACTCGGCCAAATAAACCCAGCTTCTTAACGAAGCCGATTAGTTTGTATGGTGGGTGGTCTTTCAGGTCAGATGGTGAGAGTACATATTTTATATTTTTTTCTAATGATTAATTCAACAATGGAAAAGTAATCCAGTAGTAATTACATGACTTTACCTGTTCTGAGTGAGGTATTAACCAAATTTAATAATACTACACAGATTACCTCAAACACACTTTCAAGTACTATGTTGTTTATATAGTTGGAGTTACATTCATTATCAAAGCTTATAATAATAATTGATAATAATCTGAATTCAGTTTTCTCACAATTAATAAGTGGGAGATTATTGTTAGTTCAGAGGGGAGAATGGGTAATGGTGTTCTTAATGTCTACTATACTATCATTGAAAATCAATTGAACTTCTCTGATTTTTCTTTATAGCATGTTTGACTTGACTGACTCCTTGGGCTGTTGGAAATAATATTCTATGTGGAAGTGAATCGTTTTTCTGTTTGACTAATTTAGGGTTTTCCACATTTCTTTCGAATTCTTCAAGCAATTATTGTTTTTATCAGTATAATTGTTCCTTCTTCACCAGTTTTTTTTAAATTTAATTTTATTTTTTTCTCTTTGTGTATTTGTCTATCGATGATTTTCACTCAATTTGTAAAATTTGTATTAATCGCGAAATTTGGCTGTGTTTCCTATTCTGAATAAATATATGGAGCGCTCCTCGTATCAATATATTTGGTCGGTCGCTGCAACAGTCGCAGAACAACAGGGATTCGATATATAGACTCGCTACAGAAAGCATCTCAGGTGATTCGACAACCTACTCAATTAATTAAGAAAGTTGCTGGCCAGCTAGTGTTGTGTGATCCAACGGGTTCTTACGATCATTCTCCTAGAACCAGAAGCCCCTCTACAAGCTGCTACTAGGGTTGACAGACACTCAGGTGAGAACCACAGCCACGTAATCTCTCTCGCTCTTTTTTTTGTGTCCTGAACAAAATTCTATTGAGAACTTCCTCAAATCATACAATCCTACTACAGTCCACTTATCTAATTAAGCTACAATAATAATGCGTGTTTTTATTTTCGGTAAATTAACAACTTCATTTCTGCAACTTTTATAAATAACCCATTTGAGTTGTTTGTAACAGGTGACTGTAATAGGTCACTGAGAGCATTTGAAACAAATGAACTGACACTTACTGAGATTGAGATCCCAACAATTGTTCTAACACCATTCTTAAAAATTATTCAAATCATTTTGAAGTCTTAGACAAGTATCTATGGATTGAATTCTGAATTGAGTGATATAACTTGAAATCATCAGCAAACAGTAATCCTTCA
>NW_019295604.1:0-16589 GCF_000500325.1 Leptinotarsa decemlineata
TTTTCATTTAGTTTTCACTATTTTCTATCATTTCCGTCATTTCAAATATTCATGATGCCTTCAAAATACATTTTTCACTGTTTCGAGAAAGAGAATAGAAAATATGAAATATTGCTGAACTTTATTGCGCAAGTAACCAAGGTTGTTTTCCTAAAGGGGTATAATCTGTAGCGATTGAAATCTAATGTGAATCGCTACTTTTGCATAGGCATCGCTATTGGAGCGCCTTGATGATTTTCTTGTAGTGTTTGTGTTTTGTCTTAAAAAAAGTGTATTCACCTGGCAGAGCCAATGTCATCGACATAAGTATTTCTTGATGATGGTTAATTTTGAAGGTAGAACTTTGATGCCATCCTCAGACGTATTGGAGGAAAGGATCGACACTAAGTGGCGAACAAACAATAACCCACTGACGAGAAGAAACTAGGAATCATTAAAGAAGATCTTCAACGGAATGGTTACCCCAAAGTGATGATGAAACAGACTTTGGCTAGAAGACAGCAAGATCCTCGCAGAGAAGAGAAGCCGCCACAACCAGTGCTTGTCTTTCTCTACGCCAGAGGATTCATGAAGAGAATAAAAACAATGGGTCCAAGTATAACATCAAAATCTGCTACACATCTAGAAACACGATCCGTATCAGCCTTACGAAAACAAGGCCATCAAACGCGGATTGCTATTCCAAGAATTGCATTCACCTAATACCCTGTGAGTGAGTAAAAGCCTTTATCGGTGAAACTGAGAGGTCATTGAAAGTCCACATTGCCGATTACAAGAGACACAGAAAGGAGGAACCAGCAAATCAGCAGAGCTTGTTTGGACTCATCAACATAACATCAAGTTCTCCCAAGCTGAGGTCATCCATAAGGAGGAACACTGGTTCAAGTGAAAGTTCGAAGAAGCTGCGTATATGTTGTTCAACGACGCATTCAGACAAGCTTGCGTAGAGATACGCAACCCTATTGTGGATAGTTAACGTAGTGATACAACTTTGAAATCTTTTTTATTTTTTTTTTTCATTTCTTGCCTATTTTTTCTTTTCCAATCCGTTTCACTCTGTGGTCATTTTCGATTTTCATCTGGATTATTTCATTCGATTTATTATATTTTCATTTCACCGTTTTTTTGTAGCCTAATATAATTGATATTTGATTTGTTCTTTGATAGATTTCAAATCATTTGTTTTGAAGTGGTTAACAATGTTTCATGGTGAATTTCACTAGTTCGGACTTCCATTGTCTGATGTGATTTGGAATCTATGGAAGAACAAATGAAATTATTAGGAATAACTGAAATATCAATTATATTGAGCAATGGAACGTGAAATGGAAATACAGTGAGATTAAAAAAGTAATCATGATGAAGATGACAACAGAGTAACAAGAAATGAAAAATAATGAAAATAAAAGTGAACAAACAATTGAAAAAAAAATGTGTGAACCAAGTTACTTGACGACGTTTTGATTGTTAATATTCATAATCGGTGGTGAGTGGTTATCACCCGAAGTCATCACCTGAAGACTATTGTGGATACTAACAATCGAAACGTCTTCAAGTAACTTGGTTTGAAATTGTTACGGTACGATTTTGTTTTGTCATGAATTGAACATATTATTTAAAATTTCAATAATCGAATAGTTTATTCATTTCCATATGCGCATTTATGTATATTTGAAACCTTTATAACCCGCCTATGACACCATCTAGGTCTGTAAAGAGGTTATGTTCTTTTTTTCCTCACACACAAGGACATAATGATAGTGACGGAAATTTTGCGGAAACGTATTATTCGACAGTGAATTGCTGAATGAAGTGATTGCCTGGTTGAATTATTTCGCTCGTTAAATACCTAGAAGGGATTTTCGAGTTTTCAGCCAACTGTGGTTCCTTTTTGATACTGTGAAGTTCGAAGTATTTTGAGACAGTTTAGGAAACCACCGCATTTTTTTCGGATTCGTAATCTGCGCATCAAAATACGTAAGTACACGCAAACATTTTTTCAAAATCGCTGGGTGTCCTCAAAATGAAAATTTACCGAAGTTTCCTGGACTTCACCTTTACTAATAATTACCACTGGAAATATTAACGGATTCCTACTACGTCCGTATCTACCGATACTGGCGAAACAGTATTCATCCCCTGGCAACTTACGAAGAAGGAGCACCCGAAAAGCAGCTAAGTTTAGACTAAGTTAATTGAATGAAGAAACTGATCGTTGTTCATCTATTTCCTATATTAAAATGTACAAGTTACCTCATTGAGATGAGTGGTGTAAGCTTTCACGTGACGTCACATATTAGCGAATTTTATTAACTGTATTATGGTAGTGGTATCTGTATCTGTATCTGTAGAGTGTGGAGGGTGAGTGTGAGCCCACAGTACTTAGGCCACTTGCGACCCATTGTACATCCTCCCGAGGAGTTGTCCTCATGGATCATTGTCCTTCCTGTCCTTTCCAGGAAGGTGAACAGGTCACTGGAAGACATCTCCTTCATATCGGCAGGTGTAGGCCAAGACTCGCCGAACACATACCTGACAGTCTCATCTTCCTGTTCACACATCCTGCATAGAGGTGTGTCCACCAGCCCCATATTATGGAGGTGTTTCCTTAGTTAACAGTGACCAGTCAGAAATCCTAGTGGTAGGCGTAGATTTTTCCTGGTCATTGCCTAATATTTCTGCGGCGCCAGCTTCTGAGGGTCACCCAAGGTGATCCTGGCAAGATTACATCCTTTGGTTTCGTCCCATCTCTTTAAGGATTGAGCATGGGTGTAACACTTGACTAGTTCTGCAATTGTCGAAGTCATCAGGCCGTAGGTGCCTAAAATTCCTAGTCCATCCGCTTTCTTGGCTAAAAAGTCGGCAATGCGATTACCTTTACTCCTGTCGTGCCCTTCAATCTACCTCAGGATCTACCGAGGCTTTGGCTAAATCTTGGTGACACTTTAATACTAGCCCTGAGGTTATACGTTGTCTGTTCAAGGCTAATAGGGCTTGTCTGCTGTCACTGCAGATTGTTATGTTTTTGCCAGAAATTCCTTTCTTGGTTAATTCTTTTGTGGCGATTGTGGTAGTGGTAATCTTGTAATTTAAGTGAGGAATTGGCAAACAGACGATTCAATGTATTTTTGTTATTATTGTAATAAACTTCCTCAGTCATTGCAAATAGAATTATTACTTTTATGAGGAGTTAAATATTTTAATAGTGGGCTTCCCTAATAACTGTGCAGTTTTCCGGTTTTTAACTGGCCAACAAAAATTGGTGGTGCTTCCCCTTTTTGTTAAAAATCATTTATTTTTTTCTTTAATCAGTTGCACCCACAATTCAGTGCAAACCACTGACCTAGTCGGGCATTTTAGTGGTGTTTTAATTTTCGGCAACCCTATTGTAATTCAATTATCTCGTTCAAAAACATCGCGTAGCAAAATCCGGCTTATTAAAATTCCCTATGAAATATTGTCAACCACTTTTTGAAAAAATATTCAACGTTGTTTACATCAAATACTGGAAAATCAATTGACAGTTATGCAACGACCCCTCAAATATGGTTACTGATATTTTTTTCAACTTTGAAGAGAAAAAAATCTTTTGAATCATCCACTTGTATACATCTCCGTATGAAAAATATAGTTTTTCACCAACTCACCTGCTAGTGATGTTTTCACTTCTTCCACCGAAATATCTCGAAGGTTTTTGATGGGTTCCTTTTGGGGAAATGCATTGATGAAAGTTATCTCGTGTCCTCTTTGGGCTAATTCTTTCATTAAGATGAATCCGGGAGTAAAATGGCTCTTGGAACAAACTGGAAAAACCGCTAAAATTTTGGCAGCATGATGAAAGGTCAAAGTCGTACATAAAAATATAATTCCGCTTATCAAATACATTGTGAATCTGAACTGGGCAAGTCGAGTCAGGTTAAATATCCACTACTTGTAGCATAATTGATATTACAATATTTTTTACGAGGGAGATTGTAATAGTTTGGAGAGAAAATTTAGCCACGCTGATATCTTTTTTGAAAGTATAGAAATTATTCGGAAACCTGAATAAATTATATCTACTTTTCGAATGGGAGTGGATTACCAGTTGTCGTTTTTATACGGATGTCATCAAAAATTCAAATTGAATATGCGATTATTGGTCCCTTATATTCCTATAGACATTTTGACCATCCATTCAAGATCATTCCAAGCACTTTTTATATGGATTTTTTTTGTAGGGTTGCAGGCAAGTTTTGACGGCTACTTGAAGCAAACTGTTTGTTTTTATCATGTTTTTGATGATGCTAACTACCTTCCTCGGAACAAATGAATTGGTAAATGTTTCTATCAATGACAATCATTCTGAGGAAGATAATTTTGATCGGGGGTGGTTATGAATTTTTTTTCTAATATTTGAAGATAGAGCTATGAATTTGGATGATGATTTTTGTTTCGTTTCTTTCATTTACAGTTTTGTCAGCATTGTTGATATGCACTTTCTACAAAAAAACTCATTCTGATTGAAGTCATGCCTTTCTGCCAAAATGTCGCTCGTTTTTTTCAAAAAATAAGGAGGAAAAGACTTGGAATTTATTAGAGAAAATAAAAACAAAACTTCAATGTTGGATATATCAAGAGTATACAAGTTTATGTGTGATTCTTGTCCAAAACTCTGTATTGGGCTAACGGAAAGAAACTTTTTCCGGAGAATAAAAGAACACATGAGTAGTTTTCTGGAAGTGAATGCAATTCCATATTTGTAAAACATATTTTGACAGGGGGTGTGAGTTCAACCACGACTATGAAGGTTTGAGATGCTTAGAAATCAACAATCAAAAATTTTGATAACTTACTGAATTATCAAATATATTCAAGTTCTTTTTTTTCTAAATCTGTTTCCCAATGTGAAATGGGTAATGAGTTTTACATGCCCATCCGATGAGTCGGTGAAATTTTTTTTCATGATGTGAGGTAAAAATATCAGTCTTCAAATAAGTGGAAGGTTATGTGAATCAAATTGTTGTTATATAAAGTAAAATTCAGAGTAGAATTCAGTCAATATGAACACTTGGAAATACCTGAACACTTGAAAAACACTTGAACACTTGAGGAAGCCATTAATGTGTAACGATTTCGTAAACTGTTCTGTCAAAATCACTTAATGAAGTGGTAACTATCAAAACTGTGTGCAGAACATTTCCATCAATTCTAGTTTTCTGATGAAATTGTGATACTTTGAAGGATAACTGGCTATTTTATGAACATTCAAGTAGAGTTGTTGTATTAGAAGAAAACGGAAAGTACAAATCCTGAGCGATGCCCATGCGATGGTTTTTGGTCAGAATTCAGCAATTTCGAAACGAACTTCGCTGCCACATGCTTCATGCCCAAAATTTTCGAAAATGACACAAGCCAACCGATATCTGATTTTCTGATAGATTTGGCCGTTACTCGATGAAGATCCATAGTAATTCCATAAACTATTCGCTACTTAAATGTATATAGCCCGTGAAATTGCAACTTTCAACTCATATTTGAACAGCTCACGTGTAAAAAATTATACAAAGGATAATTTTCATATTTGATCCAAGATGATGACAAATAGACTCTCTTGCTTGAAGTTCATATCTGCTATGAACAGAATAATCATAGAGTCCTGATGTTGTTTGTAAACACAGCCACAATGACCAACTAGAACTATGCAGCTCTCTCCTTTCGAATTTGTGAATTTTGACAACTAGTTTAGGATCCACTGGTAGTTGGAACCGTCCACAAGTAGTGTTTTTGGATCCATAGTTGATACTTTTGATGTGTTATTGAAGTTAAATAATAATTATTGTTTTGGTATTGATATTGATAATTAAGGTACTATTTTGTTATTACAGGTACCTACCTATTGTAGGCGCCAAAAGCACATTGACGGTATTATTGTATATTCAAGGATTTGTTTGTTAAAATGCGCCAGTTTACTTGAAAATGGTTTATCAAACCGAAACCGGTTGTTACGAAAGAAAATCTTAGTAGGAATTAGACGAAAGTTATTTTTTTTAACCTATATTCAATACGAGTTTCTACAAAATGAATAGGTCGTCAATCATCACATGAATCATTGATTTTGAGAAGATTACCTCAATATTATTTACATTTTGGCCAAGAAACAATGGGATACATCAGTTGTACAACTAAATTGTATTCATATCATCTCTAATGTATGACTAGAAGTTGAAATTAAACTCTCTCTTCATGAAAAATAAGCAGAGATAGACTCGTTGGAATGGTTCAGATCATTTCTCTTGAAATGCTAACTTGCTGGATGGATTGGTCCTAAAGAAGAGTGTTGCGGTTCTGTTATTTGGGAGAGGTGTTCCAATTCTATATTTTACATCGATATCTGTAAAACTGCTCAGTAAACTACTGATCGTGTGAATCAGTTACATTTCCTTCACAGTGGTTATCCTCAACCACACGATCATAGAAATATTAATTAGTTCGAAAGAAAATACTAACAACTACTAACAAATCGAGTTTGTTGAGGTGATGCTTTTTCTCTCATGAATCCGTCTTCTTTGGAATCTACTGCAGGTTGGGTTAGGTTGGGTTAGGTCCAAAGTGAGTAGGTCTATTCGACCTACTCGAGGGTTTATTTTGGCTCACACCTAGCACTAAGTATGTGCTCTGCTGTTCCATCATTTTCCAAACAGAGGCGACACACACTGTCTTCCGACAGTCCAAGTCTCTGCATATGATGATTCAAATGACAGTGACCAGTAAGAAGGCCTATTAGACATCGTAGTTCATCCCTACTGTAGTCCAACAACTGTTTGGTATCAAGTTCCGAAGGATAAATAAACGCCTTGGAGTGAGCCAATCCTGGAAGATTATGCCGGAAGTCTATAAATCTTCTTGCCATCCAGGTGTTCAATCTTTGTCTGGCAAAGCCTAAAGCGATGAAACTGCTTGCAGCAACCTCCATTGCAAAATCTACTGTAGATTCAATACGTGAAAATCAAAGATGAACAAGGCTTTCTTAGATGGTACAATTCAAAGCCAAGTATTAGTATCGACTGCCGAACAAGATGTGTCTCCTGTCTTTTACAGAAGCTTCCACTGTGAGGAAATTTGATGGAACGGGAGCTCAAAGATGAAACATTCATAACTCAACACCAGATAATGCTGTTTCACCTCGCCAAAAGTCCCAAAATGGGTGCTAGGCTGAACCACGAATTCTTTATACTGGACTCATCTTCGTTTTGTGAAGAGAAATGCGTTTTCATTGGGGACAAAACACAAGCAGTACAGAAAAACCCTTTGGGCGCTCTGAAAGCGGTACCTGTGCGGAAGTAGCAATTCACATTGAGTTTGAATAGCTGGAGATTGAATCTATATGGATAAACGTTCTCAGGAAGTTTATTCCACATAAACGCAGTTTTCCAGATGAAAGAGTTCTCAAACAGTGAAGTTAGAGGTGTACTAAGTTGAACTTCAAAAAACGATGAGCAGCCACAGTCTGTCGCGTATTTTTCTTATGTACTATTTGTGGCTCTTGCTGGAAACACATGTGCCAAGTTACTTGAACACTTCCCGTGAAAGTATCTTTAGAAGAGAGACAAATCTCCAACCTTCCTTCGATGTTCCAGGCTATCAAGTTTGCACGTCATGTTACCGTCGCCAATCAGCCGGATGGCTCTTCTCTGGTTGGAATCCAGTAATTTCAGGGTATGTTTTGGGGAGGAGCTCCATGCATGAGAACAATACTGTGTACAGTTTTCTGTTTCGGAACAGTGTTCCAAGATTTTGAGAAGCAGCCTTTATGATTCCAGCGACATGATTGTGCCAAGACACACTGGTGTCCATTTCAACCCCCAACAAACAAATCGAAGTGGAATTGTCTGTCCTGCCATTATCATATTCATTTCGGAGACATTGTTTTTTTGGGAAACTGATGCCTGTGTTTCCGTGGTATTGGATTGAACCTGGTTACTTCCACCTCAATTCGGAATCACCTTCAGATCTTCATGAAATTACGCAACCACCTGCTGCTAGTGTAGATGTGCCTCCTTAGCCGATGTCCTGGAATCCAAATGGAATGACGAGACAAGTGTCCTGCTATTAAATCAATATATCGGATTCTCAGTATTTTCCAATGAGTTCAATAATCAAATGAGGGTTGGAGAGAATATGGATCGGTGGGGAACACCACCGTTGATGGTGAAAGCATTAGAGAGATATCCGTCGATGACCACTTGCAGAAAACGTTCTTTCAGGAAGCTGGAGAGCCATGCACAAAAATGATTCGTCGAGCCATAGCATCGAAGTTTATCCAGCAAACCCTCATGCCACACACTGTCAAAGGCCTTAGAAATATCGAGCGCAACAGCTCCTCTATATTTTTAGATTGTCTTAATGCAAATACAGGTGACATACGATAGAAGGTCGCCTGTTGATCTTCGTTTCTGAAAGTCATATTGATGATCGTTCAAGCTATTGAAGCCTTCCAAATATTAAAGGTTTCGGTAGTTTACGACTGTAATTGTATGTATGTATGCATGTATGTATATTCATACCTTCGAATACATTTTAATTCAGCAAAGCATGCATGATACAGCCTAGCACCACTAGTGGTACTATTGCGGTACCACCAGTGATGGTACTCACTTAGACCGAAGTGTTGGATCATGTATTTTTTCTCTCTAGACTCTAGTATTATCTGATTGTTTACAGCCTTGTTTCTTTCTGAGAATCATGGATTGAGTTTTCTGTTGATCCCAAAATAGTGTTTTGCTTAGTGTGTTTTTCTTATATCTTTTCAGAATATAATGAAAATATTTTATAGAGCTCTATGGTACTTAAGTACAAGTAGTTGGTTTTATCCACTATGCGAAACGTTATTTTAATTTCGAACTGAACCTTGTAATCGAATAGGTTAGGCTGTAAAATTCCTCGTTATGAAACTCATTTGGTTGAGTCGTGAATGAAATGTAAATCACTTCGTTAAAATTTTCATGTCTTATCACTAATAGCAGGCTTATCACATATAGAAAACTACCGGTAAAATTTGTTTGGGACATTAAAGTATTCAGAAAACTTTTTTTTAATCATCCATGTCTAGATAGTAATAATTTGATTCGAAAAACATTCTGTTTTTCTTAGTAGCAGTTATCTAATGAACATGAATGACTGAATATTACGGTTCCGAACCGCGTATTCATGCTATGTCAGGTAGTTTGAAGTACTACTATCTTTACGTGGATTGA
The DNA here is from genome assembly GCF_000500325.1 of Leptinotarsa decemlineata. NCBI lineage: Eukaryota > Metazoa > Arthropoda > Insecta > Coleoptera > Chrysomelidae > Leptinotarsa > Leptinotarsa decemlineata. The sequence continues at coordinate 9,237 of NW_019295604.1, forward strand.
GTAATTTGTCGGTAACATTCATTAATTTTTTCCCACCTACTGTCCTGCTATTTGCTATCATGCAACTCTGTGATCAGCTGTGATGGCGTCATGGCAACAGAATTTAGAGTGGGGACGGAGTGAGAGAGTAATAGATAAAGAATAGAGGAGAGAGTATGGAGCTCCGCCCCTAAACATACCCTGAAACTGCTGGATTCCACCCAGAAAAGAGCCACCCGCTTGATTGGAGACACGAACACCACTTGCAACCCCTATAGTCTGGAACATCGAAGAAAGGTTGGAGATTTGTCTCTCTTCTATAGATATTTTCACGGAAAGTGTACAAGTGACTTGGAACATATCAGACATACGCTACGGACTGTAGCAGCTCATCGTTTTGAAGTTCAACTCAGTACACCTCGAACGTAACTGTTTAAAAACTCTTTCATTTGGAGAACTGCGTTTATGTGAAATGACCTCGGTTACTTCGGCAATAAAGTTCAGCAATATTTCGTATTATCTATTATCTTTCCCGAAACAGTGAAAAATATATTTTGAAGGCATAATAAATATTTGAAATGACGGAAATTATAGAAAATAGTGGAAACTAAATGAAAAATTCGAGCAGGGGGCGGTATACTTCTGTCAACATTTTAATCAGACACCCTGCCACCTTCATATTTTGTTATAGTGTTAACAAAAAAAAGAAGAAGAAGAAGAAGGAGAATATGTTTATTGAAATAGGTAATCCTAATACACAATATTATATAAAACATATTACTAACATAGAAATTGAAAATAATTATATAAANTTTATTAGGAATTTCGTTGTCAAACCATGGAATGTTACTTTTATAGTGACAGACTTGAATTGGTGCAACTTTATCGATAACTGATTGACAGTTATTAAGTAAATTGAAATATATGACACTAACATCGGATGAATTCAAATCCCAATCACATGAAATTAAATCTAGTTTTATTTTATCCAAATTTTATCGCTCACTAAGGTTTCTACAATTTTTTATAGAAGTGCTTTTAGTTCGTTTGTTATTTTTGAGACAAATAGATATCAATGAATGGTCACTTATTTTAGGAGTAGGATGGACACAACAGTTTGCACAATTATTATTAGTTAGTACCTACATAATCAATTAGAGTCTTACTGTTATTAGTAATTCTGGTAGGATCCAGTATTAGTTGATCAATTCCATATTGCAAAAACATATATTTGATTTTTTTCACATATTGACACACACCAAAATTTACTCTTATGACCTTGCACCAGTAATCGTCTTTTGAAATGTAATTCTTCTTTGTTGAACACTGTATAGATATACCATCCTTCACATAAATCACAACACCCCCGGTTTGCCGATTTGTAGAATCACATCGAATGTGACTATAACCATCCAGTTTGATCTCTCTGAATCTTCAATTTCACTAGTTATTGTAGCCGCACTAACTAGAATTATTTTTGGAGAGTGATATAAAATGCTTATTCGAACTTGGTCAATTTTATGCAGCAAACTTTGGGCGTTCATGTATATGATATCAGTAAAGAGGTGGCTAGAAGACAGCAAGAGCCTCGCAAGGCAACCAGTGCTTGTCTTTCTCTACGTCAGAGGATTCGTGAAGAGGATAAAAACAATGGGTCCAAGTATAACATCAAAATCTGCTACACATCCTGAAACACCTTCCGTATCAGCCTTACAAAAACAAGGCCATCAAACGCGGATTGCTATTTCAAGAATTGCATTCACCGAATACCCTGTGAGTGAGTCAAATCCTTTAACGGTGAAACTGAGAGGTCATTGAAAGTCCACATTGCCGATTACAAGAGAAATACACAGAAAGGAGGAACCAGCAAATCGTTAATAGAAGAGCATGTTTGGACTCATCAACCTAACATCAAGTTCTCCCAAGCTGAGATCATCCATAAGGAGAAACACTGGTTCAAGTGAAAGTTCAAAGAAGCTGCGTATATGTTGTTCAACGACGCATTCAGCCAAGCTAGCGTAGAGATACGCAACCCGATTGTGGATACTTAACGTAGTGAAATAACTTTGAAATCTTTTTTATTTTTTTTTCATTTTTAGTCATTTTAGATTTTCATCTGGATTACTTCATTCGTTTTATTGTATTTTCATTCCACCGTTTTTTTGTAGCCTAATATAATTGATATTTGATTTGTTTTTTCATAGATTCCATATCATTTGTTTTAAAGTGGTTGACAATGTTTCATGGTGAATTTCACTAGTTCGGACTTCTATTGTCTAATATGATTTGGAATCTATGGAAGAACAAATGAAATTATTAGGAATAACTGAAATATCAATTATATTGAGCAATGGAACGTGAAATGGAAATACAGTGAGATTAAAAAAGTAATCATGATAAAGGTGACAACAGAGTAACAAGAAATGAAAAATAATGAAAATAAAAGTGAACAAACAATTGAAAAAAAAATGTGTGAACCAAGTTACTTGACGACGTTTTGATTGTTAATATTCATAATCGGTGGTGAGTGGTTATCACCCGAAGTCATCACCTGAAGACTATTGTGGATACTAACAATCGAAACGTCTTCAAGTAACTTGGTTTGAAATTGTTACGGTACGATTTTGTTTTGTCATGAATTGAACATATTATTTAAAATTTTAATAATCGAATAGTTCATTCATTTCCATATGCGCATTTATGTATATTTGAAACCTTTATAACCCGCCTATGACACCATCTAGGTCTGTAAAGAGGTTATGTTCTTTTTTTCCTCACACACAAGGACATAATAATAGTGACGTAAATTTTGCGGAAACGTATTATTCGACAGTGAATTGCTGAATGAAGTGATTGCCTGGTTGAATTATTTCGCTCGTTAAATACCTAGAAGGGATTTTCGAGTTTTCAGCCAACTGTGGTTCCTTTTTGATACTGTGAAGTTCGAAGTATTTTGAGACAGTTTAGGAAACCACCGCTGCAAAGGCAGGATTTAAAAAAGGGCAAATAGTCAGTATTTTCACTCAATTTTCAGAGGACGATTTCGTCTGTTTTGTGTTTGAAACACCTTCGATTATCAGGAGGAGAAGTTTCGGTAAATTTTAGTTTTGAGGACACCCGGCGATTTTGAGAAGTACGCGTGTAATTACGTATTTTGATGCGTAGATTACGAATCCGAAAGAAAAAAGCGGCGCTCTCCCTTATTTACAAAGTTTCTGCCCTTCAAAGTTCTGAAAAGGACAACTTTTCAGCCTTCTTTTTCACAAAATAAACTATTTAAAAACACAAGCATTTATTCACTAGGCCACCTTTACACCTTATTCCTCCTTCTTTGACACTTTTCACTTCAATAATCAACATTTTTCTACTAAANGATGAAAATGAAATCCTTACCAAGTACTTCCTGTTGTGGCAGCCAGTTTGAAATCATTACATTTCTGGGTAATCCATCAAGATCACGTTCATATTTCCACAATATTTTTTGTTTCATTTTCGAAAACACATTCAGTATAACTTCTTTTTGTTGGAAAGTCAAATCACAGCTTCTCAAAATAGATCCCAAGGAAAAAACAATCACACCTTCTGAAGCATTTTCCATGAATTGCTTGATTTTTTCAGGTAATGTTTTTAAAGGACCCACATGATGTCCTCCTATATATTTAATACTTGGTTGGAGTGGCAGTGGATCATGGATACTGATGTGTGAAACGACGAACATCAAACTTGCATTATATACTATGTTTTCGAGATTAGGAGAATCAGGAAATGTTGCTTTCAATAAGGCGTTCTGTTTAGGAATTGATTTGAACTCGGCGTATGTAACACAAAGTATATTAACAAATAAATTCTTCAACCTCTCCAAGAAGTTCATTTGGGAACCAAGAGTCGTTAGAAAATTTGGAATATACGAAGAATAAGTTGGATTCGCAATCAGATGGCTATTGAAAATTGATACGGGTCCTGTTGCAAAATACACCAGAGGACAGTTGAAACGATGAGCAAATATTGCCAGCGCTTCGTTCCAAAAATGTTCCATTATAACTAGATCAAACTTCTCACCAGAGTTAAGGAGATTTTGTACGTTTTGATTCCTCAACACTACCTCAGTATATGTTTCACCAAGCGTTGACACAAATTCCATTACATTCCAGTAGTTCATCTTCCTAAGGCTCGTTAACTTCTTGTTATTAAGGAATCCTGAAAAAAATGTAAATGTTATTCAGGTGAATTTGAATTCAATATTGAGTTGACTAAATGGCAAGCCTTGATGTGAGACGGTGTCAATGTAGTGATGATCATATAAGTCTGAGGTGATTCTTGGTGTGTACTGAGTGCAGCCACATTCCGTTGCGTATTTCTGATATGTACCGCTCTTGGTGGAATTAAATTTGTCATTTGAATACTTTCCGTGAAATTATTTATAGACAAACCAATCTCCAATCTTTCCTTGATGTTCCAGACTATCAAGGTTGTAAATGATGTTCGCGTCTCCAATTAGGCGGTTGGTTTTTTTCTGGGTGGATTTCAGTAGTTTCAGAGTATGTTTAGGGCCGAAGCTTCATAGATGAAGAAGTCAGTCGCTCATTTTCAATTGTATAATGATCTCAGGAATTATACAAACCAAGCAATAAAAAGGGAGAAAAGGGTATACTTTTTGTATCAGTTTGAGAATTCCGATTCAAAAAAGCTGTGGCAAACACTGAGAACAAATAACTTCTTGAAAAACAAAAATCAAGAAATTCCTGAAAATCTAAAGAAGCCAAGTGAAATTAATAAATTTTCAATAAATTCCATTCCAAATGTTGCTCCACCTGAATATCTTATGAATTTTTACAGCACCAACAATATTATTCCTTCCACTTTTAAATTCAAGGAAGTCAATGACACTTTTGTATATGACAGCATTTGTAAAATTAATTCCAATGCAATGGGCTGTGATGGACTGAATGTTAAACTTATCAAACTTTGTTGTCCTCTAATTGTGCCATATATCACACACATCATAAATTTCTGCCTTTCAACGGGTGTTGTCCCTACTGTTTGGAAAAGAGCAGTGGTTCAAGTTCTATCCAAGAAACAAAATCCTTCAGAATACAAGGATCTTAGAGGAATAAATATCCTACCCATGCTTTCCAAGATTCTAGAAAGATCCATTGAAGTAGAGATAAGACAGCATTTAGCCGACCACTCACTATTGCCTGTTGTTCAATCTGGCTTTCGTAAAGGCTACAGCTGTACGACAGCCTTACTTAATATAGTCGATGATATCATTGCCTCAATGGATAAAGGTCTGTGTGCAATATTGGTACTGCTGGATTTCAGCAGAGCATTTGACACTATTAACTTCAAATTACTGCTTAATATTTTGCACTATATAGGTTTTTCAGAATCGGCTGTTGGCCTTATACAAAATTATTTAGACAATCGTAAACAGTGTGTAAAAATTGAATCAAATCAGTCCGAATATATGACATTGAACTCGGGGGTGCCTCAAGGTTCAATCCTGGGCCCTTTACTTTTTTCTGTGTATACCATCAATTTAATAAAATCTTTAGAACAATGTAAGATTCATGTCTATGCTGATGATACACAGATTTATCACACTTTTCCTCCGCAGTTAGCAGATGATGCTTCTGAAATAATTAATAGGGAACTGGCGACGTTCATTAATTTTGCTTCTGAACATTGTTTACTAATAAATTGCGCTAAATCTAAAGTAATGTTATTTGGTTCTATGTATAATCGGGCTAGATTTCAGTTTCCTATTAATATAGAAATTAATAATGAATTGATCCCTGNTATTGAACTCATCGAGTCCTTTATAGAATAGCGATTTCATTGAGTTTGCCATTTTCCAATTAGGGAGATGAAACATATTATTTCCTCTAGTAGTATAATTATGTATTTGAGATTTAATCGCAGTAAATTCACTTAGATAATCTGGAAGTAGCTTATGTAATATCTAATGAATAAAAATCAATGTTGATTAATAAAATCTGTTTTCCACCGACACCCACTGCAAACAATCTAACATCGCTGCAATGCTGGTAAAACGATTACACTTCAAAGCGTGGGAGCCCACGATGCAAAATGGGGATTTACTCGAGCTTCATTGAGACATATTAGGTTGCAAAGCTTACATGATAAGAAGAAAAAAATGTTATATAAGATACACCTACCTTTTCATCGGTGGGGGAAGCGGCTATAGATTTTCAAATATGTAAAAAAATACTGTTGCATGGACATACTCGAGCGCGTCAGATATTAATAGCATCAAAGTCCGACGTATTTTTAATAATGTTGGTATGTACTTACCTTCAGACAATAAGTATATTTTGAATTGAATTGGGATAATGAAACTGTTATATGAAAAATCTATGGAGGTCTGTTGAGAAAATGAGGTGAATTTTAATTTTTCTGATTTATTTATTCATCAAATTCTACTTCGTCCTCTTCAAAGTAGTCCCCCTCAAATATGATACACTTGAGTCAGCGTTTTTTCCAATCCACGAAACAGTCTTCTCATGGGTCTATCCAATATAGGGGCCAAATCTGGTGAATATGGAGGCTGATGCATGACGACGGTGTTGTTTTTGACAAACAAAATACGAATAATCAACGACTAATGGGCAGGTGCATTAAAGTGATGAATTGTTTTATAATACCGGACGTTTTCTTCGTATTGCTTCTCGCAAGCTGCACATAACTTTAACAGAATACTCGTCATTGACTGTACTTCCAGGATTGAGAATTATAAAAATATTACGAATTGAAATTGATTAGGGAGAAATTAGCCTTGAAAGAAGTATTACGGCAATACAAAAATTCACAAAACGAAATTTCATACTGTTAGGGTACCTTCCTGTCGAATTTATTGGGTTACAAAAGAAGTAAGGGCAGGACCGTAATTTGAAATTGTTGTTAAGTGATGATGGTGGTTATTTCGAATGAAACGCCATCAGAAAATCAAATGGATTGTGAATTCATGGCTTTATCAATATCTGTAATGAAAAAAGACAGGTCCTTATTTTAAAAAAAGTTGATGGGGGCCATGTTGATAAGAAACGTTTTATGGAATATTTATTATTAGGTACATCGTCATAGTAGGTACACTTCGGATACAATAACATTTTTTTTCTATTTTTTGATATTCGAAAAACACCATTTTTGGTTTTTCCCGTATAACTCGAGAAAGGCAGGATTCACCGTAAATTTTCTTCGACCATTGTATTGTTCCCAATGACAGTTACCTTTCAAACACGCTCTTATCAGCTTCACGTGTATGTATGTATGTATGTTTGTTTGTTTGCTTGTAACTCTCAAGCTCAGTATATGTATTTGACAGAATTATCGACATTATTGCTTGATCTATTC
>NW_019295605.1:1868-16524 GCF_000500325.1 Leptinotarsa decemlineata
TTTTTGTAGGTGTTTTTATATTCACATTTTATATTTTTATACTTACATTTGTATGTATTTTTCACAAGCTTTGTCCACAAGATTTATTCTCAATGACAATAAAGTATATTATCATTATTGTTATTATCATTATCATTACATCAATTTGTATTATATTAGACCATGGATGTTCGAAGTAATGAAATACTCCTCTAAACATTGTCAACCACCTTCAAACAAACGTTGGTTTTTGTAAATATGAAATTTTAAAAAAGATTCAGAAAGAAGAGGAAATTTCACATGTAATAGGATTGGTTCGATAATAAAGGTAGAATGAGAGAAAACTAATTTTATTCGACTCTATTGGATTTGCTGCTGTCAGCTATCAGCGTTTTGTCGAATTAAAAAAGCGAAAACCATGAAAAACTGATTAAAAATACATTTAAACAATTAATAAGAGAACTAACAATAATTTATTATGGTATCTGAAACTTACCTAAAACCAGGCACACTATTCGTAACTTGTATTACAAATTCTGATAGTTTCGCCCAGAGGATTATAATTTTCTTTCGATTTCTACGGCTATCGCTTACAGACTTGAAGAAAAGAATTTTATTTTGTTCTGTCCGAACATTTAGCAAAAATGATAGCGGGTAGGAATGACCACATACAGGATGATTCTGCTACACACAAAAACAAGTCCTATCTCGGAACTGCAGGACCAATATTTATAATTATCCCAGATTGTTGAAAATACGTCTTGAAAGGGCTTACGCAAGATACGAAATATATCAACATTCACGCAAAGTCACTTTAAAAAAATATATTTTGAGTACACACTGTAAAACCTCACAAAATATGTTTACTGTATGAACTCTAGCAACTGACTGATATGAAAATGGAGTTGTCTTTAGGTCAATTCAGCAACTTCAGCATGAAATGGCATCTACGATGGTGGATACGCCCTTCTCTATAATAGTGGTACGACGCAATTCACGTCACCTTTGGACCTCCAATAAAAAAATATTATTTCAACTTATTGAATATCAAAACTGAGAATTGAAAAATTTCACGTACCTACTGGATAAATGAATGAATATAAATCCGCGGTCAAAAAATTTGTATAGTGATTTTCCAAATGATTATGCATCAGTTGAGTACCCAATATCGATGTGGCATCACCCCATTGAATGGCAATACTGATTATTTGAAATAAAAATGAATAGGCTCGGTTGTCATTGGTAGAATTCATCATTCTTCTACCAATTTCTTTCAATATTTCAGAAGCATGAGATCCAAAAACACCAAAGGTTTCAATTGCAACAGGAAATAAACAGTAGGAACTTAGCAAAGTAGAGTATTTCGGAAATTTTGATTTTTCTGCAATCATAGCAACTGCACCAGTGGAATTAGACGTAGCGACAAGATGTGAAGCTGCAACTGTATCAACGCAGGTGAAATCCCAAACCAGAAGTTTTCCAAATTTCCAAGGAATTATACTCATCCCGTCTGGACGCTTTCCATCATCTCGACTAACACCAAGGGGTTCGAGAACTGAAGGAACCTCTGCACTGGCTAGAGCTCTTTTTATAAGATCATTTTAATGGAAGGATGTCTACTCAAAAATCAGATGAAATATTCCTGAACCCACAAATCAAATCAAAATTTCCTGTGAACATCGCAAAATGGAGTAAGCAGATAATGGGGAATGTTTCTCCTGACGAAAATCAAGTAGTTTCCATAAAAGAGCTCTAAAACAACGCATGTTGAACTTATCATTTCAATCTTTTTCTTTAAAAAATTATTCAAATACTTGAAAAAGAAGAATTAAATAATGCATAACATTTAAAGGGATTCGTTTCTATTTCACCATTTGGCAACACCGGTTATAGCTAATAAAGGACAATGAAGCTGTTACCTATATGAGACAAACAAAGATGACATATTTCAGAGGCCTGCTGTTCTGTTCACTTATGTTCCGAATTCCGAGACATTCTGTGACATATAACATTTTTGTACACCTAACCTATCTTCCTCTAGATAAATAAATAACAAAACAAGTGTTGTTTATGTGGCTTGTGGAGGTGGTATTGAACTATAATTTATATTTTGCCTTAATTGTTGATTTATAAAGATAATTTTCATTTTTTAAAGTAGAATATCTAGGTACGTATAAATTATTTCAACTTGATATAGGCTCTGTTGCCAAAACGTGAATTAGAAACAAATCCCTTTGAAAATTAAAATCCAACATTTGAAACATCAATTTGAATACTTTTCGAAGTGAATTTGAAAATCTCATGAATTAAACTCAACTTTATTTTATTCAAACTTGCATTTGCTGTAATAACCCAAATTGAGGAACATTCCCCATTGTCTCAGAAGATGCAGAAGAAAATAAACAAGTTTCGGAATTATATTGCTCTCACAAATTCGAAAGAAACACCATGAATATGTCTGATTCAGTTTCAAGCAATTTAACTTCAAATTCCTCATTCCGTTGGTCCAATGACGGGAAGAATCATCGCATCCGTGATTACTGGAAAGAAAATAGCGGTGGCGAACGTATCACCAAAAGCTACAACACAATTAGATCAGTGATACATTCTTCAGTCAAAACCATTGGGCTTAATGGGTTGAAAAATATTGACAACACCTGTGTCATTTAATGTTTATCAAATATAAGATGGTTACTGGAATATTTGAAAAAGGATGAGTACATGAAAGATATCAATACTAATATTTCTAGTACGGAGGGTGCTTCAATCAAAGCTTTCGCAGAAGTTATCAAGAAATTGTGGTCAGAAGATTCATCTGATAGTGCAGTGAACACAGTCTCCTCAAAAAGTCAGATTCAGAGTTTTGTCCCTAGATTCATGGGACATGCACATCAAGACGCCCAGGAGTTCCTTCGTTATCTTTTAGAAGGTTTACATGATGACGTTAATAGAATTATTGAGAAACCTAAACCGACCTTAAGAGAGATTAACGAAAATTTGAGCGATACCGGTAATGCACAAGAGTCATGGCTGATTTATTAGAGTACAAATAACTCTAAGATTGTAGATAATTTCGTTGTTCAATTAAAATCCACGATGAAGTGCACGCATTGTGGATACTCCTCTGTAACCTTCGATTTTTTCTGGGATTTGTCACTCCCCATACCACAAAGAACTGGCCAATTGAGTTTATCACGACGCTTGGATTTCTTCACAAGAAATGAAACTTTGAATGGACATGAAAAATCGACGTGTTCAATTCGCAAAGAAAGAAGAAGATGCACGTCTCTATCGATCCATAAGTTTCCCCGTATTTTTGTCATTTATTTTGGAAGATTTTCTCTAACAAAAAGATTTAAAGGCAAGTTAAATATTGCCATCGAATTATTTCCTCTAGATATGAACAATTATGCAGCAGACAATTTGGCTCCTTGTCGTTATATTCTATATGCACTTTCGAATGACAGTGGGTCTACCTACAGCGGACATTATACAGCATTCTGCAGACATCCCTATAATGGCACGTGGTATAAATACAATGATTCACACGTGTCACCAATTTCATCAAAATCGCTTGTGAGTGGAGATGCATACATCCTCTTTTATGTTCGCACCTTTGAGCGTTTGAAAAGTTATTTTTGAACTGTTGATTTTAATGTTATAATGAATTATATGTTATTATAGGTTAACTGACAAGAGATGTCAAAAAAAAACTAATAAGTATACATACAGATACATTAGATATACATTTTTTTGCCACAAAAGACGTATATATAAGAAAAATAGTGGAATATAGAATTTACATTTGGAGTTTTGAGTACAATACCAAGTTGTATTGAAAAAGCCAATTTCTTCCTTTATACGACTTATACCGTATATCAGCCTCGATCAAGCATTTTGTACTTTTTAAATTGTATTTTGAAAATATTTTGTTAGTAACATAAGCCTTTCACACAACTTGGCTTTGAGAGTAATTGGCAGGAATTGCCTACAACCATAAATTGTTTTCAGTATGTCCAAAATTAGAGGGGAGTGGACCTGATAACGAGACGGTAAGGTCAGTCGCAAAAGATTTTGGAATTTTTCATTTCATTCAGTACTGATATGTTGAAAAACTTTTTAAGAAAATGCAGATGATGAATGGCATCCCGCAATTCCGTCTTCAATGAGCAGCAAACAGAAAGCTTAGTTTATTATTTAAAATATACCTCTGACATATATTTTGGACCTACCCCAAAAAATGTATGAGAGAACTTGCCTACAAATGCTCCTAAACTTCAAGGTTTCTCAGTCTTGGCATGAAAATAAAAGTTGAGAAAAGATTGGATCATTATTTGGAAAAACTAACGAACATCTGAGCCAACCAGAGAGCCATTATTTCAAACAGAACTCCAGTGACCCTATTTGTTTTTGAGAGTTGGAAGTGTAAAGAAACATGTACTGCTTTGCCGCATCTTGTATTTTGAATATAGATAAAAATGACCTAACTGCGGTCCGAAATTTAACAAAGTTATTGCTCAAAAGTTAGTGAAGCAGGTAGGAGAAATAACATCCAGCGATTAAAAAATATCAAGATCAGGCAGTATTATGGCCGTAAATGCTTCAAATGTGTTTGTCACATTAATGGAGCATTTCGTGTCACAAGTTCGTCCTTCTAAAGAAAAACTAGTATTGATAATCACGAATCTCGAGGGCTGTAGAATGACTTAGTAAATGTAAATAATATGAAACACTATTCCAAAATACTCACAACAGGCTGAAATATTAAAAATATTATTTCATGCCCTAATCGAGAGCCCTGGAATCATTGCTTGGGGTGCAGCCAATAAAACTTTTCTCAAAAAGCTTAAAAATAATTATTCCCAAAGTCATTTTTATCAAACCATATATCCACCCAACTGAACAAGTTTTTGATGAATCAAAAATCTCAGATATTCGACAATTATTTTCGGTGAGCAGTGTAGCCCGCCAACATAAATACAAAGCAAATCTAGAAGCCATCAGTCATCGCAATATTTCTAGTGGATTCATCTATTGGTTTACGGCTTAATATGGGTATTTTATCACACATTGCCAAATGATATTAGATGACACTTACTGTATTTGAATTTTAACTGTTCAGCTCAGCTGTTAGACGATTTATCGATATGAGATCACTGTTGATATGATTTAACTTTTTGACAACACTCCGCATTCAAATTAAAATACATTCAGGTATCATCTGCTTCAAGGTTGAATTCATCTATTCTGTAGATAATGAAAAAGCAGTGGCCTCAATATTGAGCCTTGCGGTACGCCCAAAGGTATGTTACAACTGGTGGACTCAATATTGGTTGTGAAAGCTCTCTGGTTGTGAATTGATAAAGAATTGTAATGAAAATCGAGGTTATTCAATTCAAAACAAAGTAAAGTATGATTAATAGCATCCAAAGCATTTGAAAAGTATAAAGTTGCCAATGCTGTTTTTCTATACGTTATTTGTGACTTATGAACCTGATCTGTAAAAAATTTTAAAAAATTAGATGAAAAATAACAATTATATGTAACAATAAAAATGAAATTACAATGAAATAAAATACAAGCAACAACCAAACCAAAAAAAGTTTAAAAAATTAAATTATTAACACGAGATGAAAAAGAAAAAATTAATAACAAGAAATGAAAATTAAAAATTGAAAGATTCCAAACCAAGTTACGTCACGACGTTTCGATTGTTAGTATCCACAATCGTCTTCGGGTGATAACTGATTAATTTTCATCTCGTGTTAATAGTTTAATTTTTTGGTTGTTGTTTGTATTTTATTGCATTGTAATTTCAGTTTTTTTGCTTAATATAATTGTTATTTCTCAGCTAATCTCTTTTTTAATTTTTCACAGATTTTTTTTGCAAATAGATACAAACTTTTTTCAACTGCCTCTGAATAAACTTCCTGTAATCAAGCTATTTTTGGTTTGGTTGTTGCTTGTATATTAATTCATTGTAATTTCTGTTTTTTTGTTCAATATAATTGTTATTTTTCAGCTAATCTTTTTTAATTTTTTACAGATTCTTTCAGGTATTTCAAATCAATTTATATCATATTAGACAATGGAAGTCCAAACTAATGAAATGCATTCAGGAACTATTTTGTTATCATTCATATAAGATGTCGATGAATGGCTTTTTCTACAATTCATAACATTGCACAAAATAAACTGTTGTATCTAAGATTGGAAAATTCCTTGGGATCATTAATTTCTGCTAGGGATTCAACAATGTTACTTTCTTTGAATTAGGAAAATAGTTTTTCCTATACAATTCAGGTGGTGAGACTACAATTTCCACTAAATTGATGGTTATCGAAACCAATAGCATTTGACTGTATTTCAAACATAAGTTTCCTACCTCTAATAGTGATATATTGTGATCTAAATTGTCTGGCGAAAAATCGAAACGAAAAAATACCAAAATCTTGCTAAAAACTATCTCTTCCATCTAGTAGCGGTTGAAACTTTTGATGTTTATGGCCCGGAGTCTCTGTTTTTCGTTCATGAACTCGAAAGGAGAATAAGCCAAGAAACGAAAAATTACCGTTCTACCTCTTTTTTGATATAAAGAATTAGTATTGATATTCAACGTGGTAATGCTGCTTCGGTCCTTGAAACTATTCCTCCTTCACATAATTTTGATGAAATCATGCATTGCCTCATTTCAGTACGAAACTGAAATCTCTTCGAAACAAGCCGAGATATGTGGATATTCATCAGTCTCCTATCAAGGTTAATTCACAAGTGATTGATCCACCTTCTTCTTTTTCAGTGCGATTAATGGGCATACGTCATTCTTATCCCCCAAATATGAGTTGCAGTACTCGTGGTTCTGGTTCCATTTCAGTGGAAGAGCTTCATGAAGCAAGAGCCGAATCGATCCCTCTACGAAACCCTTCAGCACCTGGAAGGATCGATTGCAGCTTGAGAAATAGTTCCTATGCAGATTCTGTGGAACATGTCCTTCATTACGAATCAGTAGAGAGTTGTCATGAAAATCTTGAAAAAAAAATGAATTAGATAATTTAGGAAACACTTGCTACATGAATAGCATTTTGCAAGTGTTGTTTATGATGAAGAATTTCAAGAACGAGGTTTTAATGGTGACCAAGAACGAGAATGTTTCCTACTTATACACCAATTCATCTTTCCCACCAACCGATTTACTGGAGTCTTTGAAATCAACTACATACTCGTTAGAACAACAAGAGGATTGTTCCGAATTCTTGAGGTTCTTGTTGAATACTCTTCGTTAGCAAAAAAAAAATAGCAGAAATAATACTCCTGGCCGCTCTGGATTGAATGATTCCATACAGTCTATTTCGTCTTGTGTTTGTAGATCTTTTGCTGTTAAAATTCTCACTTGTTTACTTTGTAGTAAATGTTCAAGAGGTAGCAGAAACGTATGTGAATTTCTGGAACTTTAACTAGCGTTTCCTATCCGTGCAAAGCTTATTGTTAAATCATCTGAAAATGGAACTTTTAACAGATGATGATCGACTGTATCGTCAAACTTGCGCCAAACTAACTGACTGTTATAAGGAAACAAGTACAGCTGAGGCACCACTCAAACCTATTAATAATACATGACTTCAAACATGACTCAACCTCTAACGGAAGCACCAAACTCTTACGAAGGTTCGAAATAGATGAACACTTCAATCTAGCAGACCAGTATTATAATCTTTATGCAGTCATTGTTCATTGTGGTTCTGGCGTTCAATCTGGTATTATTACGCCTTGGTCAAAGACAAAACGGATTGGTTTAAGTTTGACGATAGTCATGTCACGAAGTGTTTTGGCGATGCAGTGAATTTAGTAGAGCCTCTGGAAACACCCTACATTTTGTTTTATGAGAGAAGGGATTTTGGCAGATCAAGATCTTCAGATGATGTGGTGCTGCAGGTTTTTCTGCAGCTGAAAAAGCAAATGCGCCACCATAATCAATGAAGTCGCCCCGGAGCGCCAAATAATTTTTGCTGTTGTTTTAAAATTTCATGATTTTTATTTTAGAATTATCAAAAATTGAAAATATTTTGTTTCAGGATGCTTCAATAAAAGAAATTTCGCAAGACCAAACTGAAATAAGCATTCATTTGTTCAGGTTTCTGGAGAGAAAACAATAGATCAATACGACTCAAGAATTGAGTTAATCAAGACTAGAGAAATTTCAGAAGATACAACTAGTAATGCAGCTATTCTGAAAAATGTGGCAATGCAATATGTTTTCCAACTACAAACATGACTGAAATGGAAAATCAATACGACTTTGAATGAAGAAGATACAGTAGTACTCGAAGTTGAAATAAGACATAAATTTCAAGTGATCGTTTTAATTGTGGTTTTATTGCAGATGTACGACAATGACAATAATGGTATACCACAAAACAAATATATGAGCTAGGTCATGACTCCAAGGTTTATTGCTTAAAGGTGGTAATATTTAATGACGGGGGATGCTTGGATGGAGTTTAAGAATTGCTAAACCGAACCACTAGATCTGCCACTGCCACATAAATAATTCAAAATGAATGGAGGAATTTAATTCATGCAAATAGTTGCATTATATAACAACACAATTATTACCTTCGAACAAACAATTCATTATAGATATGACAATGTTATTATGGTTCAACTTATGTAGTTTATTTGTCATCAAGAATAGCTCTCCTCTTTCCGAAAACTGATTAACTTTGTAATACATATGCTAAATTTGAACTTAACAGTATTGCTCACATCAATAAAAATTTGGCATTAGGATGTTTCACACTGAGAAACATCTCAAAGGAACTGGGGTTTGCTGCAGCGAAAGTAGTGTACTATGCCTCAATAGACTCTCAACTAAGGTATGGTATACCCTTTTGAGGGTCTTTGCAGTAAACAACGTATGCAGTCGGTTTTTGTCTTATGTCTTTGTCTTTTGTATTGTACTTATGTAAAGCGAAATGGCGGGATTCATGTAAACCTCTTTTTCGAGAAAATTCAATACTTGCGGTTATTTCAATATTTATATTGGAAACCGTGTCAATTTTACAAATAAATAGGGAGAACTATGGATCTACAGCTACAGCCACAGCTACAGCTACTGAGTCAACCAATTCCAAAAGCATGTTTGGTTCAAAACTCGTTTATACAGGGCTATTCAAATTCGTTTCTGTACATGGGGATCTCGTAAACGATAAGAGATAGAGTGTCGGTTGCATCATGGCAAAGTTGTGTATTTGTGTGTATCGAATATAGCTCTTTTGGTTCTGGAGATATACAGGAAAAACAAAAAAATCCCAAATTATTTTTTTGCCTATATCTTCTTTATTCGCAGACATATTGAAAATCTATCCACATTTTGCTATTGGCACTTGATGTGGGCTCTCAGAATATATCCATGAATCTTTTATACAGGGTGTCATCTGACTTGGGCCATCCCCATCTTTGAATTTTTAATATGGACCTGTATTTTTTGTTGTAGTTTTTGGATCGTAGACGTTCACTTCATACTGAGAAATCAAATTCAATTTTATATTTCGGGATGTTTCGGTAATATTCGATTATAATCGTGTGAATTATTTCCTTTTAAATTACGGCCCTGGAAATTGGTTGACTGAGTTGAATAAAAACATAATAGCAACTTTCACGTCTTACTATGTATCGTAGAGTTTTCCGAGAGTTTTTTTTATTTTTAGGTACCTATTCATATTTTTCCCATTACTCTGAGCGTTTTCTACAACGAACTTCGTATAAAAAAACCTTTAAGGATTATTTGAAACATATCTACATCAAAATTATACCATATGTGTTTCAATGAGTAGAAAAACGAACACAATAATTGTAATGAAACTTGAAATGAAGTCATTTATATAGGTACCCAAAAAAATTATTGGCCCAATAAATGTTTGAATTGGAGTCCTTTCATTTCGGAACACTTTTAAACTCGGTTTTCCATATTATTCATCTTCTAGGCACTCCTCAAACTGTGGAGGAGTGTCTAGAAGATGACAGTACTACCAACTGTCGAAACCGCTCCCAGATAATTAATAGAAGAAATAAAGCTTCAAATCCTTTTTGTAAAATTTAATATTGGAATACTGAAAATAAAATGAACAGAAAAGTTTAGATTACCACATCACATTTTAAATTTCACAACAGAAGAAGTCGTTTTGACTAGGTTAGGTTAGGTTAAGTCTAAAGTGAGTGGGTCTATTCGACACTCCACCGCAACTCGCATGGGTTTATTGTGGCTCATACCTATTCACACCCAGTCAAATAAACCCAGCTTCTTAACGAAGGCGATTAGTTTGTATGGTGAGTGGTCTTTCAGGTCAGATGGTGAGAGCACGGATCTGCCAAACTCTAAGAAGGTGATTCTATCCCCAGCGGGGCAGGCACAAAGTATTTGCTCTCCTGTTTCACCATTTTCCAGATAGAGACGACACAAACCGTCTTCCGACAGTCCAAGTCTCTGCATATGATGATTCAAATGACAGTGACCTGTAAGAAAGCCTGTTAGACATCATAGTTCATTCCTACTGTAGTCCAACAACTGTTTGGTATCAAGCTTCGAAGGGTGAAGAAACGCCTTGGAGTGAGCCAATCCTGGAAGATTCTGAGAGAAGTCCATACATTTTCTTTCCATCCAGTGTTTGTTTGGCAAAGCCTAAAGCAATGCCAATGACAGGTTCTGGTCCGATGAAGCTGCTTGCAGCACCCTCCTTTGCAAGGAAGTCGGCACCCTCATTGCCTTCCAGGCCAGTATGGCCAGGAATCAAAACCAGAGACATTCTGTGGAGTCTTCCTATCGTTGGTTCCTATCGAGTCGTTTTTGGCAATTTGCAACCAATTTAGACGTTGCTCGGTAGGAGCCAAAAGCTACCAACGCCGCTTGACTATCCGAGAAT
This sequence comes from Leptinotarsa decemlineata, assembly GCF_000500325.1. NCBI lineage: Eukaryota > Metazoa > Arthropoda > Insecta > Coleoptera > Chrysomelidae > Leptinotarsa > Leptinotarsa decemlineata. The sequence goes on from NW_019295605.1 coordinate 12,767, forward strand.
ATTTTTATTGATTTGTGTGTGAGGTTGGATTTATCCAATCTTTCCGCACATAATTCAATAGCGTAAATTTCCGCTTGAAATACAGTCGCATAAGTTCCTATGCAGGTAGATATATCTGTCCTGGGTCTGCGACTAAAAACACCTGCACCAGAACCGCATCTGTGAACCAACAACTATCTGCTCCTAATATTTCCTTCTCTCGGAGAATCCAGTTCTCTCTACTCGGGAATAGTACTTCATAAGGCAGTTCGTAGTTGACGTTTTGACTAGCGCACTGTTTCAACAAAATGCTATGATCGATAAAATTCTAATTTAAAACAGATATTTCATAATTTTGACTTGGACTTGTAGTTCCGAACGTTTCGTCTGCTACTGCGACACTAATATAAAATGTTATAGTTGAAAACACTTAACCATATTATTGAAGAACGTGATAGTTGATGTGATTAATGATGGAAACCTTCTGATGAATCGTTGAATTACAAAGTTACACAGAAATAAATGAATCCACTTCAATAACTTCCGTTTCAACTACGTCAGCGTTATTTCTACAATAGATATTCCAGGCACGGCTTAGCTATGTGGTCCGGCGTCAGGACCATAACTGAGGTTCATGCATATAGTCCAGTCACTTTAGCATAAAAAAGGGGTTAACCTCGAAATGAGAGGTAATAAGCTAAATATCTGTAAATACCGTCATTATGGCGTTCTAAAAGCTGTCTCAAAAGTCTCATATAATCGTGTCTGTACGGGAAGTTATACGAGGTCAAAGATAAAAAAACAGTTTTTCGCGGTTATCTCAGTTTCTATTACTCCAATGATAATAACAATTATTATAAAAATTGTAGAGCATAAAATTTAGGATGCATTTTATTTGATTTTTTTTTCATGCACTCAATCGTTTTTGAGACGCACGCGCAGCGTGCGTACTGTAATCTACAAAACTATACACCTGTCCACTTATGTAATCTTCCACCGACAAGTAGAGCGGCCCATCAACATATAAACCGTATCCATTACTAAGTTCAAAAATGGTTAGGGCATGATTTGGAACCCCTGGAATAGGTTTGAGTCCTTCAAAATGAATTTCTGGAGCCAATGACAACAATATTACCACCAGCTCCCGCTGAATTACTCAATACTTTATTTTGCAATTTTAAAAATGGATGTGGTCCACGGTGCGGATGTAGAAAATTGGGGTTGCAATACACTTTAGCTTGTGGTCAGTGTAATGGGCAAGCTTGATTCAATGCTGTATCATTGCAAAGTGACAGTGAAGAAGAGAGTGCATTTGACCCTGAAATTCTGGAAGGTTTGGAAACAACTATTCAGGACAACGAAGATGATGACGATGAAACAGAAATTCCTGAACGCCCAGAAGATGAAGAAGAGAAAGCTAAAACTTTTTTTTACATTACTAAAAATAAAAATTTAAAGATTTTCACAACAATTTCATTTTAATTGTCAGAAATGTACAGCTGTTGAATAAAGATGAAATTAAAATATATTAACTCACTTCACTTCCTTAAAATTTCCTTTGAATAAATTAATATAAATGTGAGATATATAATAATGTGATGAGTATAATATATTATCTAACATCAAAAAATTCATACCTTTCAAAGATAAAATACTTAATTATTTTCATATTTAAGAAAAGGTGAATTATTATTTTTCTCAAAAACATTCATTTGTTCATGTATACTCCTTATTAGCCATACGACCATGTGGCAAGGATTACTGATGCACTAAGCTACGGTAATGAAAAAAAATCAGTGAGCAAAACCTTGACATTTGATCTAACTTGGCGTGTTTTTTTGGGTCTTGTCTCTTTCATTGGGAGGATTGTACTTTGGTTGCGTTGTCGTAACCATATACTCATGATTCGTTCCCACTTATGACTTTTTAAGCGAGACTGGATCACCGTTAACTACAAAGTGATGTTGAGCAATTACAATTACAGCACAATATACAGGATGTTGGAAATATGAATTCACATGATTCAACTTAACAAACTGTAAATGAACTTTGTGAGAGGCTAAACAGGGCAGCAAACATTATAGTTCTTAACATTAATGAATCTAAGCATAAAACATATGCAAACAGAATAACAGATGATAAAGAGACCATCAAATATTTAAATGAAAATGTTGCGGTCGATGCCTCGAACATCCGTTTATATAGGTTAGGCAAATTTGATCAGAACAAAAATAGACCTGTCAAAGTATGTTTTCCTTCATCGGAAGAAGCCTTTACAGTGTTGAGAAACAAAAAATTAATTAAAGTCAATATTGTTAAAATTTTTGAAGATGAAACGAACTCTCAGAGAGAATATTTCTCAAATTCAAAAAAGCAATTAGATTAATGCAAGACCAGAGGTGGAAATAAGGTGATAAAGTACATTAACGATATTCCCACCATTGTTAATGTATCCAGTATTCAAGAAAACGACAGATCCTAATATAATGTACAGGGTTGACATAATTTAATATAAAATAAAGGAAACAACTTTTGTCTAGCTTCTACTAAGTTTATTATTTGTTACGACCGGTTTCGGTTTATTAGATCATTTTTAAGTAACAACAGATCAAGTCAAGACAAGTACTTAAATATACACTAATAAGGTCAGGTACCTGTAATAGGTACCTAAAATAACAAATGTTACCTCAATATTACTGGAGTTTTTTCCCAACACCAAATCGTTATTTTCAACACCTCGACACGTGTTTCAATCACCAAGTAATCATCTTCAAAGAGGAAGAGTTTTAATCTTCCTCTTTGAAGATGATCACTTGCTTTCTCATTATTGTCGGAAAGAGACTAACAAATTGTATTTGGAGCAATCCTTTGCAACTACCACTGAGCTTTATAAAGTGTACATTGATGCATGTAAAGAATGTAATGAAACTGTAATGAGCCAAAATTCTCTAACTAAAATGTTAAGAAAAATGAACATCTCTCTATACAAACCAAAAAAAGATGAATGTGACATCTGTTGTCAATTCAAAGAAAACAATTTATCTGAAGAAGAGTGGCAGAGGCATCAAAACAAAAAAGATAAAGCAAGGGAGGAAAAAGCTAAAGATAAGGAAGAAAGTTTAAGAGGTGTCCAACACGTTTTAATAATGGATCTAAAAGCGGTAAAGATATGCCCTTCTATAGTGGCGAGTGCTCTGTACTATAAGCGAAAATTAGCAGTCCATAACTTTACAGTTTATAATCTGGCTACGAGACACTGTACATGTTACTGGTTTGACGAAACACAAGCCGATCTACAAGCCTCAACATTCGCATCTATGATAGTAGATTATGTAAGAAGAAAACCAGTTATTCTCTATTCAGATGGTTGCACTTACCAAAACCGTAACAATATTATGTCAAATGCTCTTCTACATTTATCAAAAGAACTGTATATTTCCATCCAACAAAAGTTTCTTACCATACTCAAATGGAATGCGACAGTGTTCATGCAAATATTGAAAAAATTAAGAAACAAGAAAATTTTCTTATTAAGTGATTACTGTCGCATTACTGAAGAAGCCAGATCATTACCGGAAAAATATGAGGTCAAAATGCTTTCCCATGATTTTTTTACTAATTTTAACCAGTTTATAGTGTATCAATCGATCAGGCCCGGAAGGAAACCAGGAGACACACAAGTAGTGGATCTACGATCAATTCAGTACACAGATGGAAAAATGTTGTATAAAGTCAATTTTGATGATGAGTACAAAGAGGTACCACAACGAAGAAAAATG
>NW_019295606.1:0-13778 GCF_000500325.1 Leptinotarsa decemlineata
ATCTGTTTTTCCGTTTCTCAGCAGTCGCCCCCATACGAACAACAACTCTCAGAAGTTGAGAAACTTGTGCGAGCTAGGGACTAACGAGTTCTTACCTTTTAACGTGTGATTCCTTGCATTGTGAATGCATTACTGTCATATGTTATACCAAGATCTTTTATCTCGTGTACGCTGTTGATTGTAGTATTTTTGATTGAACAATCGTGCAATAAAGTTCGCTTTTTTATTGTGAATGATATTATTTTACATTTGGATACGTTACGACGATTATCGTTACACCAAAGTTTCATTACATCTATTTGATGTTGTACACACTGGCAGTCAGTAATGTCATCGATTTCATAATATAATTTCAGGTCGTCTGCAAATAGTAGGCTAGGAATATTCAAAGAGGTTGTCAGATCATTAATAAAAATAAAAGAGGTCCAAGATTAGAACTTCGTGGTACCTTGTAACTAATTTAAGAATTTGTATGGACGATTTATTCATTAAAATACTGACCCGTCATTTGATGGACTCCAATAAGACTCCATATTGTGAGTTTTCATCTTCTATTGGAATGTTGTGAATCAGTTGTTAATTCAGCAGGAAGTACAGAATCAGAACTTTTAGTAAACTTTTCTCTGGTCAAATTTTTCTCACTCAGTTTCAAGCATTTCTCACGACCATTGTTTTAACATATTGTTATAACTAATACAATGTTTATAATAACATTTTTTGGCCATACAATTCAGTCAGCAACATACAAACGATTGACTGTCAAAAATGACCAAATTTTGTTCTGGAACATTTCAAATGTTATCAAGCCGTGGACAATTTTCATTAAAAAATGTTAATTACTGAATATATCACTATTCAACAAAACTAATAATGAAATAATAGGAGCTTCCGAGTTTCAACATGAAAAATCAGTGTTGAAGAAAAGTATCCCATTAATCTGTGGTTTCTGTGGTTAACACGGTATCTTACTAGAATATATTTATTAAATGCCTGATGTACGTTTTTTAGCAACTCAGAACACTCAATCCCAACAATCCTTACCACCGGTCTCTTACGTTAAGGCGATTGATGTCTGGATGTCCAGCTGTTCGGTATTTGTTTTTATGTCGCTTATGGAATTTGCGGTTGTAAACAACTATATGGGACCAGTAGCTACTAAAGCTATGAAAGGATATTCCGATGAAGACTTCACTTCAGAAGTCCTTGATTACAAGGTGGGTTTCAACAATGTATATCTACTTATGAAAAATGTAGAAAAATGATGTACATATTACGAGATAGGTTACAAAAAGATGAAAACCTTACAAAAAGATAAAAACATCAATAGACAATTGAAGTTTTTTTAAAACAAACATGAAGTATCCTTTTCGGTATGAACTATTTTAAATCAAAATTATTAAAACTCAACATGGTGATTTTATGTTGTTTTTAAAAATCATCCGTTAATTTGTACATAAATTTTGCTTTTTTCTTCTGTGATTATATTTTCAGGAATTTTCTGTAGTTCTGAAGACAGATTGGAACGCGCTTTTTCTGACCTATTCATCAATTTCGTTAGCTTTTTCTTATATTACTTGAGAACAAACTCTGATGAATCATGTTAGAGAAAATATATGCATTGAAGAGTTTATTAATTTTTGTATCCCTTTTATGGTCTAAATGTTATATAATATGTCTTATAATTATGTTGTTTTATGATTGTGACCTCATTGTAATTGTACTGAGTTATGTGACTTTTTCCATGCCTTCCCTCGGTCTACGGAAATAAAGATTTTTTTGATTTTGATTTTTTTGATTTTTGACTATTGTATCTACTGTTCTGTTTTCTTGTTCATAGACATATGTCACAGATATATTCCTAGCTCAGAGTTGGCGGGATCCAAGGTTACGACTACCGGAAAATATGAGTGAGGAATATAGAATACTAGACGTAGAATGGCTCCACAGTATTTGGAGACCAGATTGTTTCTTCAAGAATGCCAAAAGTGTTACCTTTCATGAGATGACTATACCGAATCACTACCTGTGGCTGTACCATGATAAAACTCTACTATACATGTCCAAGTAAGTGAAAATGCATTTGTAAATTGAGTATACTAGCCTAAACACACCAGAGCAGTTTATACATTCGTAATAATTGAATGTTATAATTTCATATTAGTTTTCACAATAATAATAATATCAATTATATTCTCATAATAAATTAGTAATTCATATAATTTTCAGGTTAACACTGGTACTATCTTGTGCTATGAAATTCGAGACTTACCCACACGATACTCAAATTTGCACAATGATGATCGAAAGTCGTAAGTATAGTAATTACAATTACGATATTGACTTTATCGCATAATGATGCTGGTACAATACAAAATGAGTAAGATCTATTTTTCCAGCAGATTTTGTCAAGAAAAGAGTCAGCTGATCTCAGGTTATGTCATTCACTTTTCACCTATTGTTTTCACCCTGGTTCATATACCTATGTTTTTACAAATAATATAAATTGGCTCGAATTTAAATCTATAAAGAAGACTGTATTCTTTTAACGAATACGGACTGTGTATTTTTTTAAACACTTCAATTTGGAGCTAGACTAATAATTCATATTGATAACACTGTAAATTTGAAAAACAAGGTATGTTACAGTCCTGGAATTGTTCATCTTAGAATTCATGATATATACAAGTAAAATGCAATTGGCACTTAATATTGAAAGTAAATAATTTCAGTAACTTTACAGTAACCATGATAAGTCAATCGTGAACACAACGACTTGAAAATTTATTGAAGCATATTACAAACATCTGAAAAATACTTTTCATTTTTTGTGATGAAATCTGTTATTGCAGAAGGGAATTCATTTAACCAAATCATCACTGCCCTATTCGACCTTCATGCTTCTATAAAAACTATCAGAATTAGCCGGCCTAAAGCTCCCTGGATGACTGATGTCATAAAAAAAAGATTTCCTCAGAGACAAGGCTCTTGCGAAATTTAGGCGGATAACACCGCAAGCTCACTTTAATTATTACAAGAATTTGAGAAACGAGACTAAGCGGGCATTTCTGAGATTCAGAATCAATCAAAACCAACATAATCGTGCATTTTGAAAAGAAAAAAGGAATATGAATAATAATACAGAAAAGCGATCCAATGCTCTACCTGAAAATCTGAGAAATCCTTTCGATATTGTTACGTTTTTCTCCGTGGGTTGACCAATAATTGACTACACTGAATAATCAAACTTAACTTTATTTCACTTCAAATACAACAAACACTTCAACTAAAACTTCAACTATTATTTGAATGTATATCGTCTTACTGGATCACTTCGCGTACCACACTGTAGCTTTCACTTGACTGTGTCGATATCGAACAAGCATCTTCAGTTCAATCAGATTGGAACCTAGCTCCCTTACCCTTGCAGCTGATTTTTGTCAAAAGGACAAATTGGTTCATGGCTAAGCGGTGATGGTGGCATGAAAGTGCTCAGACATCAGTACCGTCCTTACGGTGTACCCCTACCTGGCTGGGGTGGGATGGATGAGGAAACTGTTCATCCAATTACGGGGGACTGTGTCGATATCCTCATGGCTAGCCTTTAAATATCGTAATCGAATGACGTAGAAATTTCGCCGAAGTTCCATTGAAATCGGTAGCATTATTCTCGCTGCTTCTAGAGTGGCGGGGAATCATCGTACATTCGCGCGCTCTTAGCTACGTCACCAGTGGTTTATGGCTACAAGTAGCGGCCAGCGTTATTATCTTTCGGGCATGATTTAGAACAATATTAACGATCACTTTGTGAATATATCTAAAAATTATTGCTCTCCTTGCCCTGATACTTTGAATTTTCATTTTAAAAACAACAAACCAGGCGTTGGTAATTTCAGATTCTATATCTATAAAGTTCTTTTATCAATCAAATCCGAAGCCTAGGGTGTCGATGAAATCAACTCGGTCATGCTTTTGAACTGTTGTTCTGTGATTCTCCCAATTTTATCCCATTTGCTCAATTTTTGTATCAATAATCATATATATCCTCAAATCTGGAAAAAATCATTTATCATTCCTTCACCTAAAACATCCAATCCAACTCAATCCAACTGATTTCAAACCTTCTCTGCTCATTTTATCTAGAATGTTTGAGAAAATACTATTTTTCCAGATTGTCTCACCTAAATTCTAATAGTATTATTCCCAAGTGACAGTCGGGATTTAAATCTCAACACAGCTGACATATTTAGGGCTACTGACAAAAGACAGTTGACGGCTTTAGTAATGCTTGATTATACGGAAACATTTGACTGCATCAAACACACTTTCTATAATATATTGGCTTCACAGTGGAGTCAGTTGGATTATCTAATGCAAGCCGTTTTGATGAAAGGGAATCGCTCAAAATGTCTGCATACAGAGAATGGGACCCCACAGGTCTCTATTTTGGGACCTGTAGTAATCATCATCTATACACACGAGTTCCCGCTGAGGGGAATCAGTTGGCTCAATATTTACAATAGACAAATTATTCATACCTGCACTTTGTTCCATAAGATTATACACCTTATCTTTATGAAAAAATAATCTTCCGGACTGACGTTCACCACCTGAATATAATAATCTGTCTGAACGTGGAAGATATTTGAGAAAAAACTATAATTGAGGGTTTTTATTAACGTAATGAAACCCAAAACAATAATTTTAGAATTTTTGTCTGTTTTTCTGTGCATTTGTACGCGCTCAAAAAACGACTTCACCGATTGAGTAGCAGTTTTCAGTATATTGTAGTGTGCTTCACTTATAGCATATTTATAGTGTTTAATTTAAATCAATCGGTTTATAAATAAAAAACAAAAAAAGACTTACATTTGTTGAAAAACAAATACTTTGTACTTGGCTGAAACTTTGATTGCCTATATTTATAGTTTGTATATCGACTTCGCTTCAAAACAAATATAGGCAAATACATAAGAACATTTTGCTGATAGAGAATCTGGAAAGACCCAAATACCAAAGTCCACGTGAACGATTTCGCGGACATCATCTAGTTATCAAACATTTCCACTTATCACTCAACTCATGGTTTTATTTATGATGCTAGCCTTCATTTTCAGTATCGCACACGGATCATGACCTGGTGTTCATTTGGAACATGACGGATCCTTTGGTGGTCAATCCAGAAATTGAACTGCCGCAATTGGATATTTCCAATAATTACACAACAGATTGCACCATTGAGTATTCCACAGGTGAGAAACTGAGAAGGATGACGTCGAATGTTTGTACTTTTCGTCATCGTTTATGATGAATAGGTTAATATCAAAGCTAGCTAAATTTATCACGGTATTTGCCGTGGTGAACTAATATTCTAAGTCGGTTTGTACACAAACCGAAATAGAATATTATGAAATAACATGTAATGGCGATGAAAGTGCTGTCGCACCAAGTAGTACACAATTAGTAACTAACAACTAATCACGTCTATTTTACACATGGGATGAGAATTATCAATGAAAGTCTAATTCATCTAAAAATAATCATTTAATCAATTTAACAGTAATTTGGTAATGTTAAGTATCCTGACTCGCAAAAACGTTTAATGAAACTATACACTGTGTCCGTAAAGTATGGAACAAATTCATTTTTAGCTAAACAGGTCATTTTAAGAAATAATCCTGAAACACGTCGATTTTTGATGTTAATTTACCGTATTTTAAAATAATAATCTAATATACAGGGTGAATTTGTCTCAATTTTCGGATTACTCTAGCCGAGCTGATTCCAAAAATGTATCACATGTTGATTCCAATTGGTACAGGGTGGACAAAAATACAGTAGTTGTGTGTGTGCTAATAAAGTAACGCGTAACATTCTTTATTAGGTAAATTAGCAATATTATCAAAAATACTTATTGTCTAGCGGACAGAATATGCTGGAATACATGACTTTATATTAAATGTTCGAACTGCAGCCCTTGCTGTATTTGACAGTAACCCAAACGGTGTACAAATTCTTGTTGAACCTTGTGTATGGTTTCTTGCGTAATATTGTTTATTTCTGTTGGAATTTTCACTTGTACATCTTCAATATTTGCTGGTTTCGTTTTATAAATAACATTCTTCAGATGGCCCCACAGAAAATAATCCAAAGGATTTAAATCTGGTGACCTCGCTGGCCATTCAGTGGGTCCACGTCTACCAATCCACCTGTTCGGAAAAATATCATCTACGTACCTTCTAACATGTTCAGCATAATGTGGAGGTGCACCATCCTGTTGAAACCATAAACTTTCATCAAAGCCTCCAGGATTACGTCTGCTGGGAAATAAATTACGTAAAGTAGATACGAGATACCCCCTCAAAAACTCAAGGTACTTTGCCCCGTTCAAATTACCTTCGATAAAGTAGGATCCAATGATTCGATTTCGTACAATTCTAGCCCATACATTTACCTTTTGAGGGTATTGTGTATGATGCTCACGCATCCAGTGGGGGTTTTCTTTTGAGTGTTTCAGGATTATTTCTTAAAATGACCTGTTTAGCTAAAAATGAATTTGTTCCATACTTTACGGACACAGTGTATAAACAGATGTCAGAGAAGAAAAATTTCACAAAAATGTATCACTATTACTGTATCAGAATTTTTTTTATGAACCAGTTTTACGCAGGTATTTTTCTAAGGACAAAACACAAGCACTACAGGAAAATCCTCAAGGCGCTCTATGAGCGGTGCCTGTGTGAAAGTAGCTATTCACGTTGGATTTGAAGCGCTGAAGATTGAATTTATTTGGGAAACCGTTCTCAGGAAGTTTTTGAACAGTGAAGTTAGAGGTGTACTGAGTTGAACCTCAAACCGATGAGCAGCCACAGTTCGTCGCGCATTTCTGATTATATACTGCTCTTGTTGAAATCAACTGTGCAAACTTACTTGAACACAGAACATAAACTGAGTATCTTCGAAGGCTCGGCCTACCAGTCCTGGAATGAGACACCAAAGGTGCACATGCCATCCAGATTTCCAGAAGCATCACAGCTTCTGCTAACGAACTGGATAGAACTTTAGAATACCCCAATTACGAAATTTAGAAAGTTGAGTTCCTAACAACTTGATCAAACCACTAATGTCCAATGTTTTTATTGGACCAATGTTTTTATTGGACCCCACAGGACATATTTCGGTGTGTCCTTTCCGAAGCTCTGGTCTATCAAATATGTTCCTCACAGTCGTAGGGGGCTGTAGAGAATCAATCATTCTTCAGAGCTGTAGGAGACTGTGTGGTATGGTCAAGTTGTTAGAAACTAAAGTTTCTAAATGCACAAAATGGAAGTTCCATTTACCGTAATTGGGGTACTCTTAAGTTCTCCCCAGTTCGTTAGCAGAAGCTGTGATGTTTCTGGAAATCTGGATGGCATGTGCACCTTCGGTATCTCATTACTTGAACACCTCCCGTGAAAGTATGTATAGAAAAAAGACAAATTCCCAACCTTTCTTCGATGTTCCAGACTATCAAGGTTGCAAGTGATGTTTGCATCTCCAATCAGGCGGATGGCTCTTTTCTGGATGTAATCCAGCAGCTTCAGGGTATGCTTAGGGGCGGAGCTCCATACATGTGAACAATACTCCAAAAAAGATCTGATCTGAGCTTTATAAAGCATCAAAAGTTGCTGAGGTGTGTACAGTTTTCTGGTTCTGAACAGTATTCTAAGCTTTTGGAAAGCAGCCTTTGCAATTCCAGCGAAATGATTGGCATAACCCCCAACAAACTTATCGGAGCAGAAAGAGAAATTGTCTGTCCTGACATTATTATATCCACTTCGGAGACATTTATCTTCTCGGAGAAAACCAATACCTGGGTTTTCGTGGCATTGAATTGAACCTGGTTACTTTTACTCCAATTCGAAATCACTTCTAGATCCTCATTAAGATATGCAACCTTCTGCTGTCTGTGAAGATGTGCTTCCGTAGCCGATGTCCTGGAATCCAAGTAGAATGACGAGACAAGTGTACTGTCGTCATCAAATCAATATATTGGATTCTTGGTTTTTTCCAATAAGTTGTTGATATACAATAAAAAGAGGGTTGAAGGCAATATGGATCCCTGGGAAACACCAGCGCTGATGGTAATAGTATTCGAGAGATATCCATCGCCGATCACTTGCAGATAACGTTCTTTCAAGAAGCTGCAGAGCCACACTCAAAAATGATCCGACAAGCTATAGCATTCAAGTTTGGCCAGCAAACCTTCATTCCACACCTGGTCAAAGGCATGAATATCAAGCTCAACGGAAGATATGATAGAAGGTCGCCTGTTGATCTTTGTTTCCGAAAGCCATATTGATGATCACTCAAGATGTTAAAGCTTTCCAAATACTTACGGATATGATGGTTTACGGCTTCCTCCATAATTTTTGATATAGGGAATAGATTGAACGCGAGCAATTTTCCAACAAGAAGGAAAAAGCCCTTCCTTGTTAGACCGGTTGAAAAGTCTGCAAAATACTGGTGCAAGTTCAATGGCGCACTTTTTAAGTACGATGACGGGCACTCTATCAAGACCAGACGCCATGTTGATATTGAGCTGTTTAAAAATATGCCAGGCTAGATGTCGAAAAGTAATTTCCAGCATTGTGTATTCTAGTGTGGTGCCTTTCTCAAATAATCGACTGTGGAGTGGGACGCAAATTGTTCAGCTGATAAATTTGCTTTTTCTATGGCTGTTGTTGCAATTGAACCATCTGCTTGTGTTAGTGGTAGAATTGTGGATTTTGTAAGGTTTTGATTAACAACTTCAACTACCGACCAGAAAGATCTAGACCCATTGGGATTGGCAAGCAGTTTATTCCTAATTCTGTGATTGTGAAGTTCTTCGGTTTCATTTATTCTAAGTTTTGCAGCTGTTGCGAACATCAACAAACTTAGTTCGGTTTTCGGCACTGGGATTTTTGAGCCACTGCTGTTAGGCGAGATTTTTGGAGGCGACAGCTATATCGCAACGGCAAGGTTCGCCGTTAGAAGTTTGTTTTTTTGAAAAAGAAATATATGCATCCATGGATGATGGAATAACTTCCATGACTTCAAAAGCACAAGTTGATGGATCATTAGAGCTGAAAGAAACATCTAGCCAGGGGAAATTTCGAAAGTGGTCTTGAAGATCCTCCCACTCAGCAGATCTGTAATGCCAAACTTTGCGCGGCTTAGATGGTTCCCCAACATTCATCGATAAATCACTCTATACTGAATTGAGTTTGTAATCAGAAGACCCCAAGAAAGACCTTACGGTAAATGTATAAATTTCTGGATTGGTTGTTATATAGATCCAGAAGACTAGCATATTCTCCATCACAGTCAGGAATCGGGTTGGCTCATTCATAATCTGAGTAAGTCAGCTGCTTATTGCAAAAGCCTCAGCTTCGCGACCTTGTACGTCGTTGATATTTCAAAATTTAGGTCATTCGATATTACGGACATTGAAGTCACCGAATATGGAAATTTTGGCACTAGGATGATTGATTTGCAGAAAGTCAATGGTGTTTGCAAGTGGAGAGAATTGTCTATCGCTTGATGGTCAATTAACGCAGCATATGAATCTAGTGATCTTCTGTGATATTATTTTATACCACATAACATCAAAGTTTTGGGGTTCTATCATTTTCTCTCGTTGACAGGAGAGATCGTTTCGGATAAAAAGAGATATTCCAAAGTTACGTCTTGAGTCCTGTGATGTTACAGAAATAGATTTTGAAGTCGCTAGTGAGCGTCTTAGCAACTGCAGATACCATGCTATTTCCCTGTGGACTGATGTTAGAAAGACCCTGCTGACTGTCAGAAATAATGGTTTTCGAATAACTTCTGCAGGATAATGCCCTCGAATCAGCCCCCACCCGGANCTACCCAGAGATCCGATTGGTGAGCTATTTTACCTCCGGAGTATTTTGACTCTAGGAGCGCCATCATGCAATTTTGTTCCCATATTCCCATCTCTGAAACCCGGAAAACAGCCGGCACAGCAACGATTAGCCCGAAAGCAACTTCATGCTGCGTAAGCCGTTGCGATGATATCTCACCAGGCCATGTCGTGTGTCATTTTTATCAATACAACGATTATTTCAGTATTACGTTTTAAAAATGTAAGTGAAAAGTGAAAAAACAACAAATATGTATCTATACAGATGGCCTAATAGGTAGAATTGGAACTACTAGCGTGAAATGAATCTAATGAAAATTCTGTTTCGACAGCAGAACAAAAACACCCACATTTGACGCGCGTTTTGTTTATCAAATTACCATCATTAGAAGTAATTATTATTAGACATTCTCACATATACTTGCAATTCTGTAAGTCTACTAGAAATATAAAATGTATCAAACTATTTAATTATTCGAAAATACTCGTCAAAATCATTAATTCTAAACGTGCCCAGGAAGAGTTACCTACTAAAGCAATATGTCTCTACATGCACTTCCATGATTTGGTCATCTTCTGATTTAACTTAGTTAATTAGTGGTCTATGAACAAAATGGTGGCACCGCAATGGGCATCCCGTCAAAATCTTTGTGGCAAACTTTTAAAAAAATTGGGAAAAAATAAATTGGTGTCATGAAACATGTAGGATATCATTAACATATTAGATAACTTAGTAGTGATGAAAGAAATATTTTTTAGAGTATTTAATACAAAAATGATTGAAGGTACTTTTATACATTTCAGGCAACTTCACGTGTTTGGCCATAGTCTTCAATTTGAGAAGAAGACTGGGATATCACTTATTCCACACATATATACCTTCAGCTTTGATCGTGGTGATGTCTTGGATTTCTTTCTGGATCAAACCAGAAGCAATACCTGCACGGGTTACTCTCGGTGTTACGTCCTTGTTGACGCTAGGTAATAGTACTATTATTATTATTAGTAATAAAAAGAAGTCTTCAAATGAATAATTGATCCAATGTAATAATGAACTTCAAATCTACTTTTTCTGTTTCCAAAACAAGTAAGTTGACTATGAGTGTTTTGATCCGAATGTTAAGTAATCAAATGCAAAAATTCATTGGGATGATAACCTCAAAGTGACGCTCGCATCAAAGCTAACTAGTAGAAAACAAATAAATATGGTAGTATACATGAATGAAAATATTTCGAATACTCACAAGTAAAATCATGTCGAGTATGTCAAATATTGACTTTCCATAAATTGATTGAAGTACCTATATAGCGGTTACTACGTGGTAGGAGATCATCATGAAAAATGAGAAATGAGACTTTGTTTTTTTACCAATACAATTAGTTTGAAAATCTGCATATATGACGAAAATGCAGTAGCGATAGTTACAAATAATAGTGGTGGAAAACATAGAAAGTTTCATTTCTCATTTTTCATATTGACTTTCCTATTCCTAGATCTTATTGGAAGATATATACTGTTACGTTTTTTCCCGTAGGTTTACAAATGATTGACTACATTGTATAATAATCAACCTAACTTTATTTCACTCTCGATACAACAAAACACTAACTTAATCTTCAACTTTTATTCAAATGTCTATCGCCTTACTAGATAGCTCAGCGTTCGGTACTGTCACTTCCACTTGACTGTCTCGATGGGCGAGTGGATGTCGCTTATATTTGGCAATCGAAGGAAGTAGAAAATTCTTCGGAATTCTATCGAAGTCGGTGGAATATTCGCCGGGAATTCCATCAAAACGGTGCGAACAGCCGCGGTCCAACTGAGCGCGCTCTTAGCAATGTCACAATTGGTTTATGGCTACCAATGGTGGCCGGCGTTATTTTCTTTAGGGCATGAGATACAACAATATTTTCCAGGACACTGGCCAACAATAATATTTTTCAAATTTTCTATTCATCATGGAGAGCTGGACTTTACATTTGTATTAACGAATATAAAAATAAGATAATATTACATGTAACAACGAATGTTTGTGACAACGGATTGTTATGGCAATAACTAATTTTTTTTAGATATTTTATGATGTTTTTTTTCAACAAAAACAATTTTATTTAAAATATATTGGAGAGCAACAATACAGTACTTAGGGATTCATGAAAATGTGAGCAACATAGAAACATAGAGAGTGGGCTATCTTGAAATAATTTTCAGTAATTTATGATAAGCTCCATGTTCATGTAGTTTCTTCACAATGGAACTGCTGGAATTTGGAAATTCCTGTTTTTTATTATGAGCTTAATTAGATAGTCATGAACCCATTAACACATATTTTTCATTAAAAAACTTCCCTGGTCCAGTAGTATTTGAAATATGCCAAAACCAAATTTGTCATTTTCGAACTGGCAATTTTGTTTTATTTCTGATTCTTTCTTCTTGCTATAATCTGAAAATTCGAATTTTGGCGCAAAAATCGTATGCTGCTATAGTGAAAGAAATAAGAAATGTTATTCTGATGTTATCATAAAAATTTTAAGAGCTATACCCAATACGTTACCAAAACATTAAAATTGTATCCGTTTCCAAAACTTAAGATAAATATTAAGAGACGGTTGAAAGTATTATTAATTATGTATTAATTGTGGCTTCTTATCTATTTTACATATAAAAATATGTTGATTCTATATATAGATACTGGAGGTCATACTATGCCAGCAATACTCAACACATCAAGGAATCTGAAATGAAGCAAGAATTCAGATTTTGCCATTCCTTGAGAATTGTTCAAGAATGCTAGTAATGGAAAAACTACTTGTGACCAAAGCTATGCAGTACGGAAATGTGAATGACCTCTTAGACAGGGGACAGTATCGCTCAACTTTGGCAGAAAATTTTATATTTCATCAGTTCGGACTTGTCTAATATAATATAAATTGATTTAAAATCCCTGAAAAAAAAATTAAAAAGATTAACCGAAAATAAAAATTTTATTAAACAAAAAACTGAAATTACAAAAAAATAACATACAAGCAACAACCAAACAAATAAAAATTGAAATGTTAATAAAAGCTGAAAAAATAAAAATTAAAAATTATTATTAACAAAAAATGAAAAATAAAACAGATTTCAAACCAAGTTATGTCACGACGTTTCGATTGTTAATATCCACAATCGTCTTCGGGTGATAACTGCTCAGAACCAGCGGCTTATTCCGAGGATACATGAATACCAAGAATATTTTATGTGGCCCTTGCTCCAAGTAGGTATCGATATAATTTAGTGATAAGTATATTGAATATATGTTCAAAATTTCACAGAAACATTGATCGTACTGGAAGTTGAAAACGCTGCCAACTTCATACTGTAACTGAAGTAAAGCATAGCATTACCCTGTTAGACTACTGGGAATACTTGATACCGAATAATTATATTTCTTTCGATACATTTTTTGAGTATATATTAACTTATCCATGACAGACTCGTTTAAGGATCCATAGAATATTTCAAATTAGGAAATGGTTAAATCCCCTTGAACTTTTTATTAAAAAAATACCCAGTTACAGGAAATGCTATTATTACAGAGTATATATGAAACAAAATATTAAAAATAATGGAATATAGAAATGTATAAAAGTAAACGCTAAAACAAAGTGAAAATAAAATATTTCCCAAAAATATTCGTATAAGTAGAATTACAAAGAGGAATGAAAAATTGAGTATATAACACAAAAAGTTACAAATCATGTTACAATGTTACAAGTTACAATGTTACAGTACTGACACAAAAGTTATTTATAGTATTATTACAAGCGATTATGGATACAAGATACCAAGGCGTTCAGAGAGTCGAAATGAATATCGCAGTGTTCACAGATT